>NEWO01002080.1:31990-42374 GCA_003013225.1 Phalaenopsis aphrodite
ATTATGCTATTGGAGTTGTTCTTGGACAAATGTATGAAAAGATTTTTAAAGTTATATACTATGCTAGTAAAACTCTTAATGATGCACAAATTAACTATACTGTTACTGAGAAAGAGTTACTGGCCATTGTGTATGCTTTAGAAAAATTTTGATCTTATTTAATTGGAGCTTGTGTTGTGCACACTGATCACTCTGCCATTAAATATTTAATGCAAAAGAAAGATGTCAAACTAAGGTTAATTAGATGTATATTTTTAATGCAAGAATTTGATCTTATGGTTATTTATAAAAAAGTAACTGATAATCAAATTGCTGATCATTTGTCAAGATTAGAAAATCATGAATTATCTGACATCGACAATGAAATTACAAACAATTTCCCTGATGAACAATTTTATAGTATTAATGAGTGGAAAATACCATGGTATGCTGATATTATTAACTATATTGTAAGTGATATTTTTCCACCTATGCTGACACTGCAACAACAAAGGAAATTCATTCATGATGCGAAAGCATATTTTTGGGATGAGCCTTATTTATATAAACAATTGAAGGATCTGATTATGAGAAGATGTGTTCCTTATGAAGAAATTGAGCAAATCATTCAAAAATGTCATGATTCTGAATTTGGAGGACATTTTGGGATTGATAAAACTGCTTTTAAAATTTTACAAGCTAGATTTTATTAGCCTACTATCTTTAGAAATATTTATAGATACATAAAAACTTTTGATCGTTGTCAATGAGTAGACAATATATCTAGAAGAAATGAAATGTCTCTGAATTTCATGTTAGAAGTTAAGATCTTTGATGTTTGGATATTAGATTTCATGGGACAATTTATGCCTTCATTTGGGAACTTATATATATTAATTGTAGTAGACTACGTTTCTAAGTGGATTGAAGCACAAGCTTTAACTCATTGTGATGCTAAAAGTGTTTCAAGGTTTTTAATGAAATATATTTTCATTAGATACAAAATGCCTAAAATGATTATCACCGACGGAGGATCCCATTTTAGAAATAAATACATTCAGAGAATGACAGAAAAATTTAATATTATTCATAGAATCTCTATTGCCTATCATCTTCAAACCAGTAGGTTAGCTGAAGTTTCTAATAAAGAGATTAAACAAATACTTGAAAAGACTGTAAACTCTAAGAGAATAGATTGGTCCACTAGACTGGATACCGCATTATGGGCTTACAGGACTGCTTAAAAAACTCCTATTGGAATGAATCCTTACAGATTGAGTTTTGGAAAGACTTGTCACTTACCAGTAGAATTGGAGCATAAAGCATATTGGGCGATTAAAGAATTCAATTATAATTTGAAAGTCGGTAAGAAGAGATTGCTACTATTAAATGAATTGGAAGAATTAAGAAATGAATCTTCTGATAACGATAGAATTTATAAGAAGAAGTTAAATTTATGACATGATTGGAAGATTAACCAGAAGAACTTTGAACCAGGAAAGGAAGTTTTGCTTTACAATACTAGGCTGAAGTTATTTCCTAGGAAATGGAAGTCTCGTTGGTTAGAAGCCTTTACTGTGACTCAAGTTTATACTTACAGAGCTGTTAAAATTGAAGATCAGAAGACTAAAAAATAGATTTAAAGTAAATGGACACAGATTAAAGCTTTATTTTGAGGGTAAAAGACTAAATTTTAAAGAGGTTTTAATGATTAGTCAACCTGAATAACACCTGAATAGGTCGGGCTGACGACGTTAAACCAAGCACTTTATGGGAGGCAACCCATAGTTATCTTTATTTTTATTGCGATTATATCAATTTTAATTTAAAATTATCATTATTTTGTGGTAGTATTAAGCTCTACTATTCTTATTTACCCTTGAATCATCACAAGAATTGGATCCATAGAGAAAAATCGGAACGCATTTGGACCAGAGCGAAATTGTGTAATTTTTGCCTTGGGCGCCGACGACGCCCTTGACGCCGCCAACGGTGGGTTTTTCTTGAGAGTTCAGGCAAAATAAATACAAAGGTTGGCCGACGAAACCCTCGACTCCGCCGTTGGCGAGACCGGTGATATGGCAGTTTCTGGAGTTTGAATGGCAATTTCTAACGGTATTTGGGAAGGAGTTGCCCTTTTAAACTCCCAAATTCGATTCCTAAGTTCATATTGCCCCCAAAAATAAAGTGAAACTCCACCAATTTCATTCTTATGGAGTCTAATTCCCCTGATAATCACAGAATGTGAGTGTTCAATCGGCAAAAGTTTATTAGTGCGGAAGCGCAGCAAATCTTCAACAAGGTACTGATGAAGAAAATATTGATCAAGGAACGAGAATTCGTAAATCACGGATTGAATAATTCCTCGATAGCAATTGAAGAGATGATAGTGCGACGAAGATGGGAAGTGTTGTGCTATACTACCGCTGTCGTGGTTATTCATCTGGTGAAGGAATTTTATGCAAATTTGCACGGAATCAACCTGAGAGTCATTTATGTGTGAAGTAGATGGATCACTTTCACTCCTATAGGGATCAACGAATTATACATGATCAAGAACGTTCCTGTCTGCCACTATTCCAACTTTGTCTTGACAAGAAACCAGATGAATGAGATTTACCAATATTTAATGGACGAAACTGAAGACTAGGAAATGAGAGAAAACGGGTATGTTAGTTTTTTTGCGACACTCCTAAATTCCGTTTCAAAACACTAGCACTTCTTCATTTCAGCGAAATTGTTACCGACAATGAAGATCGGTAAAGTTTCTAAAGAAAGTGCTATTTTGAATTACTGCATCCAAAGGGGACTGTCGATCAATATTTGATCAATAATTGTGAAGTCGGTTTTGTGCCTGATCGTTCATGGATCAACTTATGGGCTTGGACACCCTTCCACAATTTGCTCACTTTGCAGTTGGTTCCAAGTGTCCTACAAAAATTGGGAAAATGTACTTCTACCTTGGAAGCCTTTGGACCCAACTGAGAGATTCCCAGCTTTTGAAGATGAAAATGACATGAATATTATAGTAGATCAAGCATCTCAGAATTCACTGCCACTTCAACCCTTAGTTCGTGACAAGACTCTGGTGATCCTGCGCAAAATCAAGAATTTGGAGGAGGTACAAAATTTTATGAATGCAATTAATAATATCTTTGATTTCTTCGATCATCTGGATGGGAAGATGAAAGAACATTTCTCTCACTGGACATTTAGAAGATAGTTTGATACGACTGATGAGGAGGATGAAATTGATAGAAGAGGATTCTACTAAAGAATTTCCATACCGACCCTTCTACAATCTCTTCGTTCATGTGCAATCAATGGGTGATCTAAGAGGAGAATCTAGTACTGAATCTGATAAATAGTAGATTTATATTGTTATCTGTCTCTATGTGTGTAATTTAGTTTGAACTTTGCATTTACTTTGCTTTAGAATTATGCTTTTAGATCTCTGTATAGTTGAGACTAAGCATAGGATGTTTTGTTTTCAGCGTTTTGAGTGCTGTGGCTTGGATTGCGACGCTGAATTAATGTATTGAGGTTTAGAAAGTACTAAACTTAGGTGTGTTATGTAACATATATTGTACCCCTTGGAATTTATATATAAATATCATGTTTTGTGTTGTGAAAGTTTATTTGTGATAAGTACATCATTTAATCACTTAAAATTATGTCTATAATGATTGAACGGATGTCGTTTAGGCTTGAAATTGATCAAAATCGCAAAAAATTGGAAATTGAACTAATCAATAGAGCCCACCGACGGCACCCTCGACGCCGCCAACGGTGGATTTTTTCCGAGAGTCATGTTTAAATTTCAATATAGCAAGCTGATGGCGCCGAACACCCTGCCGACGATGAGCTCGCAAAAAAAACACCTTTAACCGTGATTTTGACCAGTCAACTGCCACTATTAATCATCCCCTTCCTAAACACACAATTTTTGACCTAGGACTTGAGAGATATTTGATTTCGAACGATTTCAAGGCTTTTTGACACCGGATTTGATCATCTCTAGGTAAGAGCTTCACTCTAAACTAAAAATATTTGATTTTCACCATGAATTTCTTCCACATTGAGGAGATCCAAAAAATTTGAGAATGTGAAGAAAATATTAGGATGAAATTCATGGAACTTTGGGTTGAACTCTTAAAATTACTTTTGGAAGCCATTATTTGAATATTTGAAGTGTAATTTGGAATTTTTCTATAATTATGATTAGATTAAAATGGCTCCATGTCAAAAGAGGTGAATTGAGTTTGACGAGTCTCGCTTCGTTTATGTGAATGCTCAATCAAGATTTACTTCAGTATTTGAAGGAAAGAAGTGTATACAAGATTGAGTTTTTGAAAGTTCGGGAGGAGAAATTGAACAAGTTATTGCCGAGCGGAGGTGGGAAAACTTCTGTTACACCACCAATAAAGTTGTTGCAAATATTGTGAAGGAATTCTATGCTAACGTATTCTATTCTAAAGATGGAATCGTTCAAGTGTGGGGATTTCCTGTTGAATTTAATGCCACCCGCATTAACACCTTTTACGAAGTCCCAGACACTTATAACTGTCATTATGAATTCTTCAGTACTATGGAAAGCCCCCTGAATGATGTGATCAACTTTCTCACTGATGGGAAAGGAACGTGGAAGATTAAACAAAGAGAACGGGAAAATTTTTCTGCTTCCATGTTGAATGCCACCTCTAAGGCGTGACACTATTTTATTTTCTCTACTCTGTTACCGACTTATCACCATAGTGAGGTAATTAGAGATAGAGCTATTCTGAATTTCTATATTCAGAATAATAAAACTATAAATATGTGGAGAATTATTTTTTAAGAATATATTGACTACGACAATGAGTGAAACAAGTGGAGGTCTAGGACATCCTAACCTTATTTATGCACCTTGCCAACTTTCTGGAGTGGAAGCTAGAGGAGATGAGGAATGGGTTCACCCTATGAAACCCATTAGTAAAGACAATTTGAAAACTTATGAATCCCATGAGAAATAGAGAACTGGGAGTAGGAGTCAAGAACCTTCTACTAGTAGAGATGTCCCCTCTACAAGTTATGACCTTCCACCTTCTAGTTCCTCTACTCTAACTGAATTGATGAATGAGTTGACCTTGCAGCGGAAGAGCTTAGAGTTACTAAATGAAAGGATTGGAGGTTTAGAACGTCGACATGATTATGATAGTGAGTACCTTCAGAGGCATTCAAATTTTGAAGTAGCTTATTAAAAAGCTCAGGCCCAACACTACAGAGGTGAGCCTGATGTTACTTTCCCTGAGTGCCCCCGATATACTCAGTATCAGCCCAATCTGCCTGCTTATCAAGGAGATGAAGACATAGTTTGGGATTTTGAAATTTGATAGAATTGATGTACTTGTACTTGTACTTTTATTTTTGTGATCTTTTGTAATAGAAATGGATGTTTGTGTGTATTTGGACTTTCATTTTTATTAATATGTTTTACTTGGATGATTTTTAATTTTTGTTATAGATTTAGTGTGGTAGTTAAATTTGCATGTGTAGTATAATAGATGTTAAGTAGTATTTTTTAATGTAATGTGATTTTTATTTCACATTTTGATTGTAATTTTTTTGTTTAGTATTGTGGTTGTGTTAGGAAATATTGTGTTGGTTTAATGTTTTAGTTTTATACTTATTTTAAAATTTCATTACCCAGAAATTTCTCTAATGATTTATATGTGTAGAAAGCTCCTAATATTACAAACCAGGTGAAGTTGAAATTTTGAGAAGGACTGCAAAAATTTCAGAATGATGAAAATGCCTAAAATACTGAGGTATGATTTATATTTAGAGTTTTTCTTCCCACATGTATCATTTTATATTGAAAAATTTAAGTTTGGGGGAGGGAAGAAAAAAATTAACTATTAAATGTCCTCTATTTAATTATTTTCAAAAATTATTTACATGATTTTATGTAGTAAATTTAATTCATGTAACTATATTTGGTAGCAATTTAAATATTATGGTAGATTTAAAGAAATATTTTTGTAATGAAAATTAATTTTGTAACTTAAGATATTTTAGTATAAGAGGATAAGATTATAGTTAACTATTTAAAGTATGGGAAACTATATTTTGAAGTATTAAGAATCTGGAAATTCATTTGAAAAGAAAAGATTGGGGCTCAATGATGTAAAAATTATGAAATATTTATAAGGTAAAGAAATGCTTTGAGTTTCAAATTTAAGGAAAGAAAAGTGATGTTCAAAATCATTAAAGGCTATCCAAATATAGTAATCCTCACTTGAAAAAAGGAAAAAGAAAGGAAAAGAAAAAAAATATAGGATTGAAAGCAATCCAAATGAAAAAAGAAAAAAAGAAACGAGAAAAAAAATTATTATGGAAGTAAGGAGAAGCTTGAGGATATACCTAATAAAAAATTGGCTTCGCTGGACCTACCTAAAGGGAAAATCTAAATACATTCTCGAACTTATATTTATGGATTATATCTTTTCCTAGTAGTGTTCCCATGAAGTTCCTATCATTTGAATATTTTAAGTGACTTAATATTGCAAGATATAGTCATTCTTGAAATGAATAGAATACTAGAACTCTTAAACTTGATGACTAGATAATCTTATAGCTACAGAGTTAATTTAATTACTTGATTTTTTTCCAAAAATCTCACTATGGTATTTATTTAAAATCAAACTTATAGTATTTCTAAATTAAAACTTTACTACAATAGATCATAACTTTTATGTAGTAATAAAATTACTTGAGGACAAGTAATAGTTAAGTTTGGGGGATTTTCACCAAAGGAAAATATGTTGAGATTTTCATACTTATTTTATGTTATTTTTTATGATATTACACTTTAAAGAAAAGTATTTTTGATGTTTTGTTGAAGGATTGATGAATTAGGGTCATTAGAGCAAAAAGATGCAAAAAGGAACGAATTTGGAACGAAAAGGACCAAAATGTGAAGAATTGAACTAGGGCGCCGACGGTGAACCCAACAGCGCCAACGACAAGCCCAATAGCGCCGACGACGAGATTTTCTCGAGACTCTAAAATTAATTCACTTAGAAGGCCCACTGACGGCGCCCTCGAGGCCTCCGATAGAGAGATCGGCGGTTATGTCCAATTAGGCATTGGATAAGGAAGAATTTTGGAGGGGTGTTTATGCAAATCTTAGGAAAGCTCATCCACATCTTTAAAGAGAAGAATTTGGCCGAAAATAGAGAGGGAGAGACTCCAAAATGAAGTCTTAAAAAAATGTAGAGAGTCTAAATTTTGAGGAAATCTTCGAGAGATTGTAAGAGTGAAGGGAAAGTGAGAGATTTCTTCATCCTTGCCGCTTCGAAGAGGAATTTCGTGTGCTGTAAAGAAAGGAAGAGATTCAGAGTAATTTCAAGGAGTTTTTTTGTGGAGAAATTAGAGATAAGTTTATTTATTATTGTAGTTTGTATGACTTTCCTTTTATATATGAATTCTGAGTTTTGTTGTGTTTTCCTCATTAGATCTGAGAAGTTTTCTCTGTCTTTCTCCTTGACTTGAGATTTGTGAAATGGTGATTTGAATATGTGAAGCCATGAAATTTTTTAAGAAATTGTGATGATCTTTTCACTTCGATCTTAATTTACTTTCAATCTGGCCAACTGATTTGTTAAAATATGTTGAGTTTTACAACAAAAGTGAAGATTACATCCAAGATTCAGGGAGGTCAAAGCCCTTGGAAGTTGGGTGCAAATAAATAGGGAAATAAAATTATCAGGCGTAGAATTAGAGATTTTAGAGTGACAAACTAAAATTCCCAATTCAGTTCTATCATCTGAGTGCTGAAGTGTAGATGTTAGCCCTCAGGCGAGGGGAACGTGGGAGCTCCGAAGTGAGAGTCGGTATCCTTTCAGCCTAGTCGTAGATTCAGTAAACAAGCGTAGGATTAGTCAACGTTTTTTATGCCCCTGGACCAAAGGGTAAAGAATAGGTATGCTCCTCTTTGACACAATACAAATTGAACCGATTCACTTTATCCATTCACTATAATTTCTTGACAAGGAGAATGACGCTTTCTTATATATTGAATATCACATTAGAGCCTTCATTAGTATAATTAATTATTTAATAGTTATTAAAATTACATATTTATTTTAATTTCCTATTAGTGACAGATAAGCAAATTGAATTCCATTGTTGCGATTAAAGTATTGATTTTCTAAAATCCTAGTTCGTAGTTCTAATACTACTGCCTGTGGGATCGATACCTAGGACTCTGTTAGAGCCCTATATTACTTGAGCGATACATATACTTGTGTTGATAAGTGTGACTTTACAATCATTGAATATTTTATACATTCATCTTTATCGAATCTATAATTTTTATTAAGTTTTGGTACAGTTGCTGAGAAATTAGATCTTTTAGTAGCAGTATTAATTACTTATATTTTTAAGCATATATAAAGTCGCTGTCATGTATCATTAGAACAAACTTATGAGATTATCCAAAAATATCATAATTCTTATTTTGGGGGACATTTTGGTGTTGATAAAACAACATACAAAATTTTAGAATCTGGATTTTATTGACCTACAATTTTTAAAGATGTTAACGCTTATATCAAATCTTGTGATAGATGTCAAAAAGTAGGTAGAATTTCTAGACGAAATGAGATGTCCCTCAATTATATGCTAGAAGTTAAAATATTTGATGTTTGTGAATTAGATTTCATGGGACTATTTATACCATCTTTCAGAAATTTATATATTTTGTTAGCGGTGGACTATGTATCCAAATAGATAGAAGTTGTTGCTTTACCTCGATGTGATGCTCAAAGTGTTGCAAAGTTTTTGAAAATGAATATATTTTATAGGTTTGGGATGCCAAGCATTATCATTACTGATGGGGGAAGTCATTCCTAAAATGACATAATGGAGAAATTATTTAAAAAATATTATATAAATCATAGGATGGCTACTGCTTATTATCCTCAGACAAGTGGTTTGACTGATTTATCCAATCAAGAAATTAAATTAATTATGGAAAAGTTTGTGAATCCAACAAAAATGGATTGGTCAATCAAATTTGACTATTTTTTGTGGGCTTATAGGACTGCATACAGAATAGGAATGTCCCCATGTAGGCTAATATTTGGAAAAGCTTTTCACTTACCAGTTGAACTTGAGCATAAGGCATATTAGACAATTAAATAGTTCAATTATAATTTATAAGATGCTACTGAGAAAATATTGTTACAATTAAATGAGCTGAAAGAGATAAAGAATGAATCTTATGAAAGTGCCAAAATTTATAAAGCAAAGATGAAGATGTGGCATGATCAAATGATTCTTACTAAAAATTTTCAGCCAAAGCAACAAGTTTTGCTATATAATTGTTGACCTTACCTTTGCTTGAGGTTTAGTTTTCCTCTTTAATAGCCTAAGTTCTAGCCATAGGACTTTCCTATTGACTATTCTCAGAAAACTAGATAAGGAACCCTCACCATTAGAAATTCCAAACTCTTCTCTACTCAACTTGAAGTTCCATATATTAGTCCTAACCTTTAGCACTTAGTAGGAGGGGTCACTATTGGGGAACCTCAAGATGAGTCACCCTTAGGACTACTGGACCTTAGGGTTGACCCTGGGTGTTGGTCTAGGGCTTAAAATACTCACAATCACTCACAATCACTCACTACCCTAAACCCAGAATTTCCTGACTTTGGTCTTTTGATACTTTTAGGAGACTCATGTAGGTGGTCCCCTAAACCCACTAGCCATAGGCTAGAGTTTGGCTAAGATCATTACATAGAAGACCCAAAATGGGATTTTCATTGACCCATGGCTTATTGATGGTGGTTGACACTCCAACTCTACCGAGATACCCAATCTAGCCTTTTGCCCCTAAACTTCCCCAAATTACCGAGATACCTTTGGAACCCTAAATTTGGCCAAAATTCCCAAATTTACCCAAAATACCCAAGTTGGTTCAAAAATCATTTCAAACACCTTCAAAACACCCAAACTACCAAAAATCAACAAAATTGGCCAAATTACCAAAATGCCCCTCCTTAGCCAAAAATTTCAAAAAATCCCAAAAATTCCCAAAACCTCCCAAATATTCCCAATTTCATTTTTTCAAAAATCACATGACGCAATTTGGTCAATTTGACCATTTTTTACAAAACCCTCAAATTGCCCTTTAAAGGCCCTTTTTTTTTCCAAACCTACCTCAAATGTCTATCCAAATGGTCTCAATTTCCCCCAATTTCAATTCTAAACTTAAATTCACCATTGATATGACCAATATAGACCAAATAAAAGCCCAATTGGTCCATGATTTGAACCCAATTTTGAGCTAAACCAAAAACCCAATTTTGACCTTATGAGTTGGTTCCACCAAGTTGAACCCATGGCCGACTCCATTTGCCAA
>NEWO01002081.1:16679-32729 GCA_003013225.1 Phalaenopsis aphrodite
ATTATGTAAACAATTTGTTTTTGTTGAGTGTTAAGTGATTGTGTGTCGACTTTAAATATAAATGACTCTAGTATAGCAATTTTAAGTGTTATGTTTGTATTTCCTTGTCATTTTTGAAGCGATGTTATGTCCATTTGTAACAAATCTATGATTATTATAAGAAAATGTGCTAAGTTTGTGTTGTTAGTGCGTTGTGTTATAATGCCCTGAGTGATTTGATTTGAACTCTCAAACCATTCCAAAAGAATATTGGAGAAAATTTGAAAGAAAAAAGAAAGATAGCAAAATCAAATATTGTTAAATTGGCCAAATTTTGGGTCCATTAATCATAAGTTGTTGTGCTCTTTCAAAAATGTCAAAATTTTCAAAAAATTGTACTGCCATAGTGCCACAAGTAGTTGCTATACAGCCATTAATCTACGAAGCAGGGCGCTACCTTGCCTGAATTGGCGGTATAGCACGGACCCAAACTAGATCACTATTTTTAACGCCAAGACCATCGATTTCTCTATTTTTTCTCCTGGTTCATCTTTTTTCTCTTATATTTCGCAACTTGCTCCCTAGGGTTTGGATTTGTAGGCAATTAGCTTGGATTTAGAGCTTCAAACTTTGGATTTCTTCTTCTTTGGGTAAGATACAGATTTTGCCATAGAAAATTTTTATTTCGCCATGGATTTCTTCCACATTGTGGTTAGGTCAAAAATTTGAAAAAATTGAAGTGAATAGTGAGAAAGCCATGGTTGAAGGTTTATTTTGCTTGGAATGAGTTTATTGGAGCCTTTTGAAACTAAAGTTGAAATTTATTTGAAATTTTATTAGATTATACATGGCTCCTAAGATGAAAAAGGAAAAATGAAAGGCTATTTTTTATAATGAAAGATTTACAAGTTTTAAAGCACATGATAGATATGGAGATCTGCAATCGAAGAAATTAATTGCAGAATGTAGTTTTCTTCAGCCTGGAGGAATGATCGAGAACTTGATTATGGAATGACAGTGGGAAACTTTCTATTATCTCATTGTTGTTGAAGTTATTTCTGTTGTTCGAGAATTTTATGCAAACCTACCTGATGAATCAGATGATTTGGTGTTTGTTAGGGGACACTATGTTGACATTAATCCTATTTGAATAAATCACATTTATCAACTGCATAGTGTTCCTACTTGCTTCTATTCAGAGTTTAATCCAACTCATGCAAAGATTGATGAAATTATTGGGTTCTTGATTGATGGGCACGGGGTTTGGAAGATCAAGAATGAACGTCAGGTAAACTTTTCTTTTTCAATGCTTAATATTCATTTGTGAGCTTGGCATTATTTTATATCTGTAAAAATTCTTCCAACTAACCATTTTAGCGAGATAACCCGGGAGAGAGCCACTTTGAACTACTTTATCCAAATGAAAAAGCCTTATAGATATTGGCTTTCTCATTTACAAGAATATGATCATTTCCTCTAAAGGAGGAACAACTAGAGGTATGGGTTAGCTTTCTCTTATTTCCACCATGTGTATACAATCTGAAGTTAAATATGAGCCATGAAAGGAGATTTTGATATCTTTAAAGCCTATTGGAAAGGATAATTTAGAAACATATGGAAAGCATACTGGCTCAGGATCCAGAGGTGAAGGTTCACATATTCAATCTATTTGAACCTCGAGACCTTCCACCTTTAGTACTTCTACTTTAGACATTGTATTAGAGCAGTTATTCATACAGCAGGGAAATATTTTAACTTTTGAGAATCAGATGCAAGGATTAGAGGCACACTTGGACCACAATGATGATTATTTATAGAGAAAAGTTGATTATGATGCTACTTTTAATGAAACTCTAGTGAAATTTTTGAGGGGCTATCATTCAATTGAATTTCCTATGTACCTCAGATTTTCTTCATATGAGCATGATGGAGAGATGGAGGAGGATGTTGATATTGATGATGATTATGTGGAGGAGGATGATTTGTTTTTTTTTTTCCTTTACTTTAGATCTTGTATTTAGATTTCCTTTGTTAGTTATTTGATGTGTTATTGTTGGATTATTATGTGTGAACTTTGATTAATCTTTTTAGGTTTACCTGAATGTTGGACTGCTGTGTTGTACTTTTTCATTTATGGTATAATTGCTTATTTATTTTTGCTCCAGTTTATATTGTATGTGTTAGAATAGTATTTACTTTATGGTTACATTGATAGACATGTTGATTAGATTTTCCACTACTCAACACCTATCTTTACTACTTGTACCTATACTATTCTCATGTTTAAAACTTTCAATTATTTTCTCTCTTTCTTCATATTTATTATGAGCTGTACTATTTTAAATTAATAAAAAATTTAAGTTTGGGGGAAGAGAGAAAAACTTTTTTCAACTAAACCTTATTTGTTCTCAATAAACTATAATTTTTAAATTATTTTAATATGAACTGTGGTATGTGGGGTTAGCTTTAGATAAATATATTATTGATTTTATAAATGTCATAGTATACTTAAGTAAAAATTTTAAATAATAAAGGTTAGTTTTAGGGTTAAGATATTTAGTATAAGAGTATAAAATTATGATTTTACTATTCAAAGCAAAGGAAATTGTATTTTTGAAATATTAATGATCTTATATATACACTTAAGAAGATAGAAATGAGACTTTATGAAAAACTTTTTCAAAGCTATTACACATGTATCAAGTAAAGAAATGTGAGAAGCTTTTAACTTTAAGAAGAGGATTGTGAAGTTTAAAATCATTAGCGGCTATCCAGATATAATAATCCTCACATAAAAAAAAAGAATTGAAAATGATCCTATAAAGATAAAAAAAGCAAAAAGAAAAAAATATGTGAGGGGAAGCTTGAGAAGATGCCTAATAAAAAATTGATTTCACTTGAATCATCTTAAGTAAAGGGACTTAATTACATTTATAAATTAATTTTTAAAAGTATTAGCATATTTAATAATTGAGTTCTCAAGAAATTTTTTTCTTGTAATTCTTCTAGGCATCCTCAGTATGACAAATTACAATTATTCTTGAAATGAATAGAAAATCAGAACTCTTAGACTTGACTATTAAATATTCTTACATTTTTGTTTTAACTTGAGTTATTTAATTTTTTTCTAAAGTTTCACTATTGCATTTATAGGACAAAAACTATGAGTAAAACTCATTACTATAAGTTATGGATTTTTACATAGTACAATGAGTTACTTAAGAATAAGTAACGTTTAAGTTTGGGGGAATTGATACACCTTAAAATTACCTATATTTAATATACATTTAATGTTCATTTTATGCACATTTTTTATGATATTGCACTTTAAAGGAAGTTATTTTACATATTTATGGTTTTAGGTACAAGGAATGGATCTTTTGAGTAAATGAAGGAAAAATGGAGCAAAACGACTCAGCATCATAGGGCGTCATAACGCTAGCCTTTGGCGCCATAGTGCCAGTTCGCAGATGTGATGGGGACCATAGCGCCCAAAGTGGCACCATAGTGCCAGAAAAAATTATCTAGAAGATGCAATGAATTTGGATGAATTTTGAAGGGGTGCTTGAAGTATCCCTTGGTTATTTTCAGAGTTCTGTTAAATCGGGTCAGTGGCTGTTCAAAAAAGGGGCATTGGAAGGGAAAGATGGTTAGAGAGGTTGTAGTGGGTGTGTGAGTTCATATTTGAGAGAGTTTGTATTGTGTAAGAAGAGTTTGAAGATTGTTTGAAGATTTTAGGAATTTCTTGGGGAGAAGACATAAGATAAGTACTTTGTATCTTTGTTTGAGTTAAGACTTGGCTTTCAATACAAATCACGTGTTTTTGTTTTATCTCTATGAATTCTGAGTAGATTTTCTTTTTTTCTCCTTGCATATGAGAATTAATCATATAAGATGAGAATGATTTAAAGATTTCTTTTTAATTTAAAATTTGTGATGGTGTTTTCACCGGTTCTTAATTTACTTTACAAACGGATCATTGACCCAACCCGCAATTACACAGATATTTTTACTCTAAAAGATTGTCAAAAACTTAACCTAAATTATATTTAGCTGCTAGTGTGAATAAATGAAATGATTTGGAATATAAATAATAAGCCTTCACACTAGTGGTACTACACAAATATACGTATCATTTCAAGTAATATATGATTTTTCTTAAAACCTTTAATATCAATCCTATGAGGAAAGCTGTAACTCTTAATATTAACCTGTAAAACCTCTATCTAAATTTCAGATAAATATGGTAATAGATGAATGTTGAACTGTCTGCAAAAAAATAAAACTAAATTTAAGTAGAAAGTAATAACAAAGTTTAAAAGTTTAATAATGTTCAAAAGACTAATAAAGTTTTAAAATTGAGTTTGAATGTTATGAAAAGATCTTTTACCTTGGAAAGAGATGTTAATCAATATAGGATTTGAAAGATTTAAAAAAATAAAATGATATATTGTGATAAATAGGAGCATACTTATTCTTTACCCTCTCTTAATACTAGCAAAGAACATTGGCTAATCTAAAGTTTGTCTCCAGCTTGTGTAGTAGTGTTGAGTAGATTCTAGCCTCTCACTTTGAGATTATCCACTGTGCCCTCTCTATAGGACCTTCTAGGGACCCTTATATCCAAATTCTAAATCAAATTGATGAAAGAATCTAGTCTGTAACTCTAGAAATATCAATTATATGCACATCAAAACTTATCTCCCTATATATTTGCACCCCCCCTCAGACAATCGCTTTGGCTTTTTCCAGAGTGAAGTGTGGCATTCATAAGTTGGGTGAAATCATAACCCTCCCAGGTCATTTGGTTTCTCAACAGATCTTACATCACAAGTGGTCAATTTGCAAAGTCAATGAAGAATCGGTGGAAATTTCATCTCAATCTTAAAAAAAAATTAAATCTTTAAAATCATTCTCATCCAACATGATTAATTTCCATATGCAAGGAGAAAGAAAGGGAACTACTTAGAATTCTTGGAAATAAAACAAAAACACATGATTTGTATTGAAAGTCAAGTCTTAACAAAAAAAAACTTAAACACAAATATAAAATACCTTATGTCTTCTCCCCATGCAAATCCTGGAATCTCCTTCAAGCAATCTCCAAACTCTTACACAAACTCTTACTCACACACACAATTACACAAAAATCACTCATGCACACACTAAACTCCCACTAAAATCCTCTCCAAAAGTCCTCCAAATGTCCTCCAAAAGTTCTCTCTTTTGTCCAGAATTTGGCCCTATTAATAAATCTCTAAAAATAACCTAGGGTTGCTTCAAGCACCCCTTCAAAATTTGGCCAAACTCATTGTACCTTTTAGAAAATTAGTTACTGGAACTATAACGCCAGTCTGGGGCACTATAGTACCTAGTTCGCTCAGTAGATGGCGTAATGGCGCCAAGGGTGGCACTATGACACCATACAAATGTCTCCATTTTTGCTTCATTTTGCCCTAATTTCTCTAAATGTCTATTCCATGTACCTAAAACCAAAAACATGCAAAATACATTCATTTAAAGTGTAATACCATCAAAAGTATACATAAAATGATCATGAAATGCACACCAAAAATAGGTAATTTTTCAGGAGAATCAATTCCCCCAAACTTAAATGTTACTTGCTTTAAATAACTCCTCATACTATGGAAAATTATAGAACTTATGCTAATGAGTTTTACTTCAAGATTTCTATATTTTTTGTCTTATAAATGCAATAGTAAAACTCTAAAAAAAAAATTAATAACTCAGGTTAAAACTAAAATGTAAAAATATCTAGTAGTCAAGTCTAAGAGTTCTCATTTTCTATTCATTTCATGAATAACTGCAATTTGTCATACTGAGGATGCTTAGAAGAATTACAAGAAAAAGAATTTCATAAGAACTTTATTAGTGAGGGTGATAATACTTTAAAAATAAATTTAGAAATGTAATTAAGTCCCTTTCTTTAAGATGATTCAAGTGAAGCCAATTTTTTATTTGCCATCTCCTCAAGCTTCTCCTCACATATATTTTCCTTTTTTGCTTTCTTTTTTTAATGTTCTATGAAGATTACTATATCTGGATAGCCTTTAATGATTTTGAACTCCACCATCCTCTTCTTAAAGTTAAAAAATTTCCGCATTTTATTACTTGACAAATGTGTATTAGCTTTGAAAAAGATTTTTCATAAAGTCTCAATTCTTTCTTTTTAAGTGTAAATCTAAGATCCTTAATACTTCAAAAAATACAACTTTCTTTACTTTAAATAGTAAAAGCATAATCTTATACTCTTATACTAATTATCTTAACTTTAGAACTAACCTTTATCATTAAAAACTTTTACTTATGTCTTCTATGACTTTTATAAAATAAAAAAATATAGTTATCTAAAGCTAACCTAACATACCACAGGTTATGTTAAAATAATTTTAAAAATACAGTTCTTTAAGGAAAAATAAGGTTCAGTTTCAAAAAGTTTTTCTTTCTTCTCCCAAACTTAAATTTTTTAATAATTTAAAACAATATAGTTCATAAAGAAAGAGAAAAATATTGAAAGTTTTAAATAGGAGAATAGTACAAGTACTTGTGGTAAAGATAGGTGTTGAGCAATAATAAATCTAAAATTAGTATGTATAATAATAAAAGCATAAAGTAAAAGACTACCCTAACACACAAGTAATATAAATTGGAGCAAAAAGTAAACACTAAAACAGTAGAACAAAACGATGCAACACATCGGTTTAATACAAATGTACACTTAAGTACTTTGGACCCTAAGAACCACTTTGATCATGAAATCCACCTCAGGAGAGGGGTTTACCTAAATTGATCCCTAACCTCACCAAGGGTCTCCCTAACCTCACTAAACCATAAAAATCAGACCAAAACCCTAATCTGCCCTTTTGAACCCAAAACTTAGTATCACCTTAGAGTGGTCAAAACAATTTGGCTTAACCTTAATTTGGACAAAACTTGACCAATTAAACATGGTCATGGCCATGACATATACCATATGATGAATCCCTATGAACCATAGAATAAACCTCAAGTCCTTATGGGTCCACATGGTCAACTCAACCACTATAGAGTTACTTCTCATACATTCCTTTTATTTTGTTAATTAATTAAAAAGAATGTCATGATGGGCCTACTCCAAGCCCAACCCTAAATAAAAATTTCTAAACCAACCCATGGGGCCCAAACCCAAATTCATCCTTAGCCCATTCTTACTGAGTCATTCATGACCCAATCACACCTACCATGACATGAAAAACCTATTAAGACCCTATGAATCCAACATGTTTTTTACTTAGTCCAAGTCATGATGAGGGGAGGGGCACATGTCATTCTATATGGGCTCCACCCTATATCCCCTTGGACAAAGCATGGATGTTCAAGCCAGGTCACTCCTGAGCACATTATTCACCTCAATACCAAGTCAATGAACTCATAGCCTTCCACAGGCCTAACTCTTCTTCATACTATCCTTCATGATGAGCACACCATGTGAAATGGAAAAGCCAAATTCCATCGCCAAAACATCCCCTGAAGTTCTCTGAAATCCTCTGAACAATAACCTAACCTTCTCCAATCACTATTGAGCTCCTCCATAGCCCATAATGGCTAATTAAAGAGCCAACCTGAGAGTCATAGAAGAAGAAGGAACTCTATACACAACCCTCAAACTCTCTCCATAACCTAAGCATTCAATACACCATCTTTTTAGCCTCTCAAATCTAGTAGGAAGCCCGAATTTTCCACCTCAAAACCAAGACAAATTTCAACCTTGACATGAACTTTACCAAAACTTAAATCCAAGCATCCTAAAAGCTTCCTAAAGCCTCAATAACACTCCTCTAATCAAAATCATGCCTTCTCACTACCTATAACATATTCCATGACCAAACCGAGCCACAATTTGGTCAAGATCATAGTTAAAGCTTATTTCAAACAAAATAGAGTTGAGGAAAAGCTTCATGAGGTTACAATGATCATGTCTATCAAACCCAATTGAGGCTACACTTATTGGGACCAATTATGGATCAAGAACCTTAAAATTTGCTTCTTTCTTGGTTTTTTATGAAAGAAATTAATACAATATGCTCGATCAACCATATAGAAGTGTTTGTGTGGGTTAGGTGAAGCTTTAGGAATAAATCACATGAGATTTCATGGAGAAATGAATGGAAAATTAAGTTTTGATGGCAGATGGTGCTCGGTTCATCGTCTTGTAGGGACAATGAACTGATGTTATCCATTTTTGTGTATTAGACACAGACGGTTGAGATTGGCTCATATCATGAAACCGCGGAAGAGAGGAACTTTGAATCGGCGCCACCTCAGACGACAGCCTAGAAAGGGCCTACAACTAAATGACACCGCGCAAGCCTTTGACAGATCTGATTAATGACATGGCGCCACATAGGATAAGTAACTAATTCAGAATTTCAAATTATTTAGATCCAGAAACCTTAATAAATATAAAAAAAATCATATCTTTGTGTAGAAAAATAAAAAAAATAAAAGAAAAATATCAATGAACTTAGTGAACCAAGAAGAAAATTAGAAAAATAAAATTGAAAATAAATAAATTATATTTATTTTTAATTTATTGAATACTATCTAAAGTATTTTAATTATTAAAAATTAAGTATAAATCCAAAAATTATGAAATTTTCAGAGATTATTGCCCCCATTCTTGGAAATATTCTCTATTTTTTCCAAGGTTATGGGATATCCCTAAAATGAAAATGACCAATTTCAACCAATTTTGTATTTATTTTTTAAAAATAATTATAAAAAATTAGAAAATTGGAAATTAAAATAGGAATTGGCTAGGAAGTCTAGGGTAATAAATTTAAACCCTAAAATAATATTGTCTACCCGTGAAAACCCTAAAAGAAAGATTAAACAATCCAAGGGTAAAAATGTAAAAATAAAAATTTGCCTTTTGGCCAAAATTTTTTCTTAAGCTAAATTAAACCTCTAATCCAAGGGTCTTAAGGGTATAACACCATGTTTACCTTCTAACCATGAAAATGCTCCTATGACCTAGGGTTTAGCTTAATTTAGGTTAGGTTTAACCCCATTTAAAGCTAACCTAAATAAACTCCCAATTGGACTCAACCAAATTGAAGTTAAGTCTGAACCTCAGACTTGACTTAGCTCATTTTTTGTTAGACTTAACTTAAACCCTAAGTGCTGGGTTCATCCACCTTACACCCAGCTAAACCGTAAGTGTGGGTTTACGTACCTTAAACCCAAACCTAAACCCTATGTGTTGGGTTTACCCACCTTAAACCCAACTAAATCCTAAGTGTTGGGTTTACCCATCATAAACCCAACTAAACCCTAAATGTTTGGTCTATCCCATATTAGACCCAAACTAAACCCCCAAACCTAAATTCAAACTAACATGACCTTAGTTCAAAATGTTGGGTCTAACCTGAATTAGACCCAAAATAAACCTCAAGTGTTGGGTTTACCCATCTTAAACTCAACTAAACCCTTAATCTTGGGTCTAACCCATATTAGACCAAAACTAAACCTTAAACCTCAGTTCAACCTAACTTGAATCTAACACTAAATGCTGGGTCTAACCTATACTAGACTCAAAGATTCAACCTAACTTGAACCCAACTCTAAATGTTGGGTCTAACCCATATTAGAACTAAACTAAAGCCTAAACCTAGATTTAACCTAACTTGAACCTAACCCTAAATGTTCAGTCTAACCGATATTAGACTCAAACTAAACCCTAAACTTAGGTTCAGCCTAACTTGAACCTAACCCTAAATGTTGGGTCTAACCCATATCAGACCCAACCAAAACCCTAAACTTAGGTTCAACCTAAATTGAACATAAACGTTGGGTTTGACCCATTTTAGAACCAACCTAAAACATAAACCTAGATTCAATCTAACATGAACCTAACTCTAAATGTTGGGACTAAACCATATTAAACCTAAACCAAATATAAACCATAGGTTTAACCCAAATTTAACTTAACTTTAAAGTTAACTCAAATTAAACCTAACACAAAATCCTTAGGGTTAACCAAAATTGAATCTAACTCATACTAAACCCAACCTAAACCTAAACCCTAGTTACAACCCAAACTTAACTTTAGAGTTAACTCAAATTAAACCTAACCCAAAATCCTTAGGGTTAACTAAAATTGAATCTAACCCTAAATCTATAGGGTTAACTCAAATTGGACCTAACCCGAAATCCTTAGGGTTAACTCAATTTGAATCTAACCCTAAATACTTAAAATTAACTCAAGTTGAACTGTCGGTTATTTTTCTTTCGAAAATAAGATTTTAAAATTTTGAATTTGGAATTTAATATATATATATAATTTAATTTTAATTTTGTGAAAATACTATCTTTTATTTTTTTTAGAAAAATAATGAGACTAAATAGATCTCATATATTTAGTAGTTTAAACAGCTGAACACGATATCATAAATAATATAGCATCTTGAAGGGTAGACATATCACTTATTGGTAGGTTTAACTATCTAAACTTAAAAGTTTATTACTCTATTTTGGTCTGCACAATTTATAGCCGACAAATTCCACAATCTAATATATAGATTAGATAGGGTTTAGATTAATCTGGGTTCTTAAATTCCCTATAGGAGCAAGCCCCTATAGTTAATTACATCTTAGATAGCCGAAGTCACCTAAGAAAACTCTCGATAATGATCAGAGGTTTTGTCTTAAATGATTCAATGTTCAAGTTTCCACGATTGTTCATAGGAAAAGTCAAATGGGATAGGTTAAAATAGGAACAGTTATTTTCAGAATCCAAAGGAATGAAAAGTAGGAGATGTCGAAGATACTGAAGGAGATTCAATAATATCTCAAACTAATCTATGGTTTGGCTTTACATCTTTGAAAGAGAAATTATTTGATGTTTCAATCCTACAAATTATTTAGATGTTCGGGACTTGTATCTGCACGTCATATGCAAATACTCCGAGAAAGTGTGAGGATTTATGTCGTACTGGACAACGACCTCAGAATCCTAAAAAATTTAAGACTTATATCATACGATATAAAATCGTAGAAATTCCTAAAAGATAATGTGAGGATTTACATCATGTTAAATGAACAACCTCAGCGTCCTATAGGTATGTTATTTAAATCTATCAAAATTATTCATAAACTTATCCGTCTGTCTTTGGTAGTTGTCTCGACCATTATCTGGAGATGAATCGTCAATCGACCACGTCGTCGTCTTATTCCGAGAAGAGGAGAGAGAGAAGAGAGAATAATAATAAAAAAACCATGCCTCAAATGGCCTATCCTAGGGGATTGCACAGACATACTAGAAAAGTAGCAACTAAAGCATGAATACTATTAAATATATATAGTACAACAAAGAACAGACAAAAGAAAAGGCAATGCTGCAAGAAGTGATAGGAAAGTGCATGAGATATATAACAAAGTATAGTACGATGCAAAATAAAAGAAAATATGCAAAAAATAAAGTATGGAAATTAAATAAATAAAAGCGTACCTGATTAAATTCTGCTAAAGCTTCAAAACAGATTGCAATTGTATGATATAAATGGGTTAGGTAAACATTTGCAAATTATAAAGGAAAGGTTAAATGATGAGCATATGAAAGTTTCAAGATGGGATATTAGATTTCAATTTGGAGATAGGCTCAGACTAGACCTCTTTTCTCTCTATCTCAATCCCACAGGCAAATGATATATCGAGGTCGACCTATCAATATCAACTAGAGGCCACCAACAAATCACCCCTATAATCAGGCAGCACTAGACCCTATCATTTAAAAGATATGTGAATGGAGTACTATCTGAACTCCTCAAAGTGTAGTGCACTTATATGTGAAATGTAGTATCTGAACTCACTAAAGTATAGTGCACCTATATGTGAAATGTAGTATCTCTCGTGCAAGGCGTACTGTGTGGATATAGTGTCTACAGTATAAAAAGGTGATATGATGATACTTAGATCCATCAGATAAAGGTATGTGTTGTATCTGTATGCAGTGTGCAGGATGTACTATGTGATATATGAAATGTACGTGTAGGTGATATGCATGTATTAGTCAGAATATAGTGTTTGCAATGTAGGGTCGTATTTGTTCTTTTGTGAGTGTAATATATGTGCAGTGTTTGTAGTATCTGTTCTTTTGTGAGTGTAGTATATGTTCGTTTGTGGGTGTAGTATTTGTTCTTTTGTAAGGTGTAGACTGGGTTGGAGTTCTGAACGTGGTTCTATAGGCCCATAAGGCTTCTAATAACTGCTCTTTCCATTTCCTTTTGTTTCTGTCCAAAGTCTTCTTTAGAATTTGGACGAGAGTCTTATTAAAAGCCTTGGCCAATCCATTAGCTCTCGAATAATAAATTATAGAATAACATCAATCAATTTTGTGTCTTCTGACAAAATTATTGATCTTCATGCTTTTGAATGCAGACCCGTTGTCTGAAATAATTCTGCGGGGTATTCCAAAATGATAGACAATTTGGTTCTTGAAGAACTGTAAGACGTATTGTGCTTTTACTTCTCTCAACGGTTTCGCCTCTGCCTACTTTGAGAAGTAATCAGTAGTAGCTAGAATGAACCGATGTCCTTTTGAAGATGGAGGGTTTATAGGACCCACCACATCTGTGCCCCAACATTCAAACGACCATGACGCAACTGTCGGGTGTAAGGTGTAGACTGGGTTGGAGTTATGAACGTGGTTCTATAGGCCCATAAGGCTTCTAATAACTGCTCGTGCCAATTCCTTTTGTTTCCGTCCAAAGTCTTCTTTAGAATTTAGATGAGAGTCTTATTAAAAGCCTCGACCAATCCATTAGCTCTCGGATAATAAACTGTAGAATAACACCAATCAATTATGTGTCTTCTGACAAAATTATTGATCTTCGTGCTTTTAAATGCAGACCCGTTGTCTGAAATAATTATGCGGGGTATTCTAAAATGATAGACAATTTGGTTCTTGAAGAACTGTAAGATGTGTTGTGCTTTTACTTCTCTCAACGGTTTCGCCTCTGCCCACTTTGAGAAGTAATCAGTAGCAGCTAGAATGAACCAATGTCCTTTTGAAGATGGAGGGCCTATTGGACTCACCACATCTGTACCCCAACATTCAAACGACCATGACGCAACTATCGGGTGTAACACATTCGGGGGTGGTGTAAGACCACTCCATGTACTTGGCATTGGTGACAACTTTTGGCGATTTTCATACAGTCAGTCATCATCGCGGGCCAATAATACCCTAGTATTTTAATTCTCATTTTCATATTCGGACCTGACTGATGAGCGCCACAAAGTTCTGAGTGCACCTCTTTAACAATTTCTTGAGCTTCTGTAGCATTCAAGCATCTTAACCACATTTGATCGAAAGAACTTCGATAAAGAACATTATCTATTAAAGCATATCATAAGGCTCTCATTTTTATTTGATATGCTACTAACTTATCATCTGGCAGCTTTCCTGTTTGTAATAATTCTGTGAAAGGTTGACGCCAGTCTTCTGCAGTTTCGGTGGTTGTCATTATAGTTTCTTCTTTTCCCAATTTATCCAAAGTATCTACATCGATCTGGGATAAGACATGAAGTCCTTGAACAGTGATCTTAATTGAATCTTCTTGTGGACATGCAAATTCCTTGGCGAGTTTAGCTAAAGCATCGGNTGAACAGTGATCTTAATTGAATCTTCTTGTGGACATGCAAATTCCTTGGCGAGTTTAGCTAAAGCATCGGCGAGATTATTTTCTCCCCTTGGGATTCTGCATATTGTCACGTCTGGAATCTGTTATAATAACTTCATTGTATAACGATGATATTGTTCCAATCTAGGCTTCAAAATTTTGTATTGCCCAACAACCTGTTGGATGATTAACTGTGAATCCCCGTAAATATCAATGTCAGTTATACCCATTGATATTGCTAATTGTAACCCTATTATCAATGCTTCGTATTCTACCTCGTTATTCGTGCACGGTTCTGTCAGATGATAAGAATACCTTAACATTCCCTTTTCTAATGTAATAAATATCAATCCAAGCCCTGCTTTACCAGGTGTTATTGCTTACAATTCTTTATCCTTTTGCGCTGAAGAAGCCCCATCAAAATATAGTTCCCAACGTTGAGTCTTGGAATTTTCCACATCCATTATCTGTTCATCTGACAAATCATCATTAAGAGGGGAACTAGCCGGTAATGGGTGTGCGGCGAGGAAATCTGCTAGGATTTGTCATTTCACAGCTCGAACAAAAGTTATATCAAATTGCAATAATGACATGGCCCATCTTGCTAACCTGTCGGAAAGCGTTGGTCAGGTCATTAAATATTACAATGGATTAAACTTCGAGATAAGGTTGACTTTGTGAGAAAGCATGTAATGATGGAGTTTCTGAACTGCAAAGATTAAAGCCAAACAGTGTTTCTCGATCGGAGGATATTTCACTTCCGCTACAATTAGACAACGACTTAAGTAATAAAGAGCATTCTCTTTTCCTTCATTGTTGACTTGGGCTAAAAGAGCTCCAAGGGAGTCATCCGAAGTTACGGTATAAAGTATTAAAGGTCTACCCGAAATGGGTGCTGCCAAGACAGGAGGTGTCGTTAGATATTGCTTGATGCTCTTGAAAGCATGTTGACATTTATCATCCCAAATAAACTTTGCATCCTTTTTAGTCAACACGAAAAAAGCTTGACACCTTCCTGACAAATTAGAAATAAAGTGTCTTAAATACGCCAGCCTTCCTTGAAAAGATCGTAATTGTTTTAAAGTTTTAGGGGGTGGCATTTCTAAGATGGCTTTAATCTTATCCGGACAATCTCAATCCCGCGGTGACGAACAAAAAACCCTAAAAATTTCCCAGAAGTCACACCGAATGCGCACTTTAGGGGATTCATTTTTAGGTTAGATTTTCGTAACCGTTCAAAGACAATTCTAAAATCGTACAAATGATTTTCTTTCTGTTTACTTTTAATAACCAAATCATCTACATAACATTCCTCCTGATTATGAATGAGGTCATCAAAGATCCTTGTCATCGCTCGTTGATATGTTGCACCGACATTCTTCAATCCGAAAGGCATTACAGTATAACAATAAACTCCAATTGGTGTTTGGAAAGCTGTAAATCTTTTATCTTCCGGAGCCATCTTTATTTGATTATACCCAGACGATCCATCCATGAAAGAGAAAATTTCATGAGATGATACGATATCCACCATCAGTTCTGGAATTGGAAGAGAAAACTCATCTATTGGACATGCTTTATTCAAATCTCTAAAGTCCACACAGATGTGAATTTGTCCATTTTTCTTCTTAACTTTGTCCATTTTTCTTCTTAACTGGCACTATACTAGCTAACCAAGTAGGATATTGCTCTTCCTATATGAATTTAGCGTCTATTAACTTCTTGACTTCGTTTATAACTTGTTGTTCAATATCGAGACGCATTCTTCTGGAAGCTTGCTTAACTGGAATAGCTGTAGGATCTAGGCCCATTTTATGTACTGCAACTTCTGGCGCTAATCCGGGCTTTTCCTCATAACTCCAAGCGAAACAATCTTTGAACTCTGTCAATAGCTTAATCATATTCATAGATTCTTCTTTACCAAGTAGAGAGCTAATGAAAATTGGCATCGGTTTGTTTTCGGTACCTAGGTTAATTTCTTGTAACTCATCTATGGTTAATTTAATCTCTTCTTCAAATTCAGGTGGGGCACCATCAATTGTAGATTCTTCATAGTTGTTCAGAACTTCCAAACAATATTTTTCATGTCCGTTAGTAACAACTAAACAAAATTTCGTACATCAACAGGCCTTACTGTGTCGAATCCAAGACCTTGCTTGGAATTAAAGGCTTGATTATCATTATTCCAAAGTTTCTCAAAGTATTGTGATTGATTTTTTGACCATTGCTTAGGTACCAGACCGCGTTGAGCAAGATTTCGAACACAAGGAGAATACCAATCAACAAGTAATTCCATTAATTCAGAAGAAAACTCATCTTCTAGTTCTACATTGATTTTAGAACTAGTGGATGAAGAACCATGATGAAACTTAATTGATTTCATACCTGC
>NEWO01002081.1:36099-46876 GCA_003013225.1 Phalaenopsis aphrodite
ACAGAAGTGGATTCCTTTTTATTATCGTTGATCTGTACTACATCCGGTTGATTTACTTCAGCAGACACTCTCTTTGGAGATTGTGGCTGGCTTTGTAAAGTCATAATAGCAGCCTTCATTTCTTCTATTTTTGCTTTCATGTACTCCATCTGCTCATTTTTTTTTGCTGAATAATCTTCTGTAATATTTCTACAGCATTCTCTTCTCCTGGTGCCTCTCGTAAGGATGAAGATGCTTGGGTTTCCACCACATTTACCTCGGCAAAATCTTCATCCATATAATCCGTCAAATCCTCTTCATCATCCACTTCATCTTCTCTTTCTTTAGAAAACTATTTAATGTCTTTTATAAGCTTTTCTAGCTTTAGTTCAATTGGGTCTTTCTTAGACACCTTGAGATCAGTCTGTGACAGCTAACAAGCAACGTTTTCAACGGCGATTGCAGCGGGCAACACATCACATGTGGGATTTTCCATCATGGGTTCTTCCGTATGTGTTGGTTCAACGACCTTAGGTTGCCACACCATCTTCTCAGATATGAGTATCTTGGGGTAGAGTGACTTATTGGTGACATCCGTATGCTGAGAATTGGTAGGCCCCCTAGTGTTTGAACCAGACACTTCAATAGGTAATCTCCTACTATTCCTTGATCTTTCTGACCATGTTAAAGGCTTATCCTGTACTCTGAGTACACTTATCTTTGGCCCAAGACGATATTTAATGGATTTTCGTCCCCTATAATTTGGGGAAAGAATGGCGGTAGGAGTGACGGCGACGGAAACGGGAGGAATACGGGCTCCCAAACGTTGTTTAACAGGACTCCTGGGTGGTCGTGGAGTGGCAGAGGCATAACTTAAATGACGATCATCTGAACGGACTTTCTGAGGGGTTTGCAAAAGCAAACCTTCTCGTCTTCTCTCAAATTTCTTCGCAAGTTGCGAAACAAACTTATTGTTCTTCAGTATCTGTCTCCTCATCTGGGGTGACACAGCGCTTCCCATCTTATTGAGGATTTCATCAACAGAACATCTTTCTTTCTTCGTTAACTTCTCAAAAATCATACGAACTCGTGTTAATGGTACGAATCCTTTAGTTTGTACTTGATTGTAACGATGGTAAAAATGAGACGATGTGGTAGCAATCTTCTGAACATCCTCTTCATCAAGAGCAGCAGACAGTGGATGAAACCTGCTCCCTCTTAAGAGAGGGGAGGTCTCGGGTAACTCAATTTCTTTATCTTCATCCAAGGAAATCGAGGTAACAACCTCGACAGCTTTCATTTTCTTGATCTTGGCTATTCTCCGGTTCTTGTTCATTCTCTGGGTCCTGGTCAAAGGTGCAGACCTCGAACTAGACCCTATTTCAAACACAAAATGTGCTGTCAAGAACGTCGAACCCTCCACAGCGACAGACTCGTCATCTACCTGAATCTCCTTCCCTTTAAGTCGAACGAAAAAAGTGACAGGTGCAGTGACTAGAGCGGTGGGGGTAGTAACAGTTGTTTTCATAGTATACTTGACAACTTTAGCAATCTTTGTAATGGTAGCAATGTTCTTCTCGGCTAACACCCTTTTTAAAGGTGGGAATTCATGTGTTGACTTCAAATTGAATTCCACTATGGACTCTACCATTTCAGGAATTTTATACCTCAGCACAGCGGCCTTAATGTCCCCAAACTTAATATCAGTATTGTCAAATCCTTGTCTAAAGTGAATGACTGCTTTATCAGGCAGTTCGTTCATGTTCACAGCCAAGTCCATCCCAGTGTCGAAGGAGAAGATCAACTTTGGTGTAGTCATTTTCTGTAATTTTAAGTTTTCAGAAATTAGACTCACGATGCTTGCAGTAATGGTTGCAGCAATTTAGGACGACTATCTTAAATCAAATCAAAACAATCAACTGGGTGTCTCTTTTGAGACTTATCTGAACAAGTTTCTTTATATATATTTTTTAAGTTTCATTTGTAGATTTTAAAAAATCAAATCAAAATGTCATAAATAAAGGAAAGAGTAAGATATGTAGGACATGTGCTCGTGATTTAAAGAGAAAGCTCTCGAATTAAATTCACTCCTACGAATCATCTCCAAACGTCTCACACCTATTAGGAATCCATTCTATCTAGAATTTAAAGATTCTAGAACCTTTCTATTTATGGATGATTAAATAGTGGCTCCAGAATCAAGGGAGAGTTGACAATACCTGCTTAAGATAGAAATGAGCAAGGCATGTCAACGGAAGAATGGTAGTCTGACCCACAAGGGACATGGGCACATTACCGATGTTTGAAGACAAACCCTTCATGATCAAAATGGAGAGAGGAATTATTCCCCAGCGGAGTCGCCAGAAATTGTCGGCTATTTTTCTTTCAAAAATAAGATTTTAAAATTTTAAATTTGGAATTTAATATATATATAATTTAATTTTAATTTTGTGAAAATGATATCTTTTATATATTTTTTTAGAAAAATAATGAGACTGAACAGATCTCATATATCTAGTAGTTTAAACAGCTGAACACGATACCATAAATGATATATCATCTTGAAGGGTAGACATATCACTTATTGGTAGGTTTAACTATCTAAACTTAAAATTTTATGACCATATTTTGGTCTGCACAATTTATAGCCGACAAATTCCCCTATCTAATATATAGATTAGATACGATTTAGATTAATCTGGGTTCTTAAATTCCCTATAGGAGCAAGTCCCTATAGTTAATTACATCTTAGACCACCGAAGTCACCTAAGAAAACTCTCGATAATGATCAGAGGTTTTTTCTTAAATGATTCAATGTTCAAGTTTCCACGATTGTTCATAGGAAAAGTCAAATGGGAAAGGTTCAAATATGAACAATTATTTTCAGAATCCAAAAGAATGAAAAGTAAGAGAAGTCGAAGATACTGAAGGAGATTCAGTAACATCTCAAACTAATCTATGGTTTGGCTTTACATCTTTGAAAAAAAAATATTTGATATAAATGTGAGGATTTATGTCGTACTGGACAACGACCTCAGAATCCTAAAAAGTTTAAGAATTATATCATACAATATAAAATCGTAGAAATTCCTAAAAGATAATGTGAGGATTTACGTCGTGTTACACGAACAACCTCAGCGTTCTATAGGTATGTTATTTAAATCTATCAAAATTCTGCATAAACTTATCCGTCTGTCTTTTGTAGTTGTCTTGACCGTTATCTGGAGATGAATCATCAATCGACCACGTCATCGTCTTGTTCCGAGAAGAGGAGAGAGAGAAGAGAGAATAATAATTAAAAAACCATGCCTCGAACAGCCTATCCTAGGGGATTGCACAGACATACTAGAAAAGTAGCAACTAAAGCATGAATTCTATTAAATATATATAGTACAACAAAGAACAGACAAAAGAAAAGGCAATGCTGCAAGAAGTGATAGGAAAGTGCATGAGATATATAACAAAGTATAGTACGATGCAAAATAAAAGAAAATATGCAGAAAATAAAGCACAGAAATTAAATAAATAAAAACGTACCTGATTAAATTCTGTTAAAGCTTCAAAACAGATTGCAATTGTATGATATAAATGGGTTAGGTAAACATTTGCAAATTATAAAGGAAAGGTTAAATGATGAGCATATGAAAGTTTCAAGATGGGATATTAGATTTCAATTTGGGGATAGGCTCAGACTAGACCTCTTTTCTCTCTATCTCGATCCCACAGACAAATGATATATCGAGGTCGACCTATCAATATCAACTAGAGGCCTCCAACAAATCACCCCTATAATCAGGCAGCACTAGACCCTATCATTTAAAAGATATGTGAATGGAGTAGTATCTGAACTCCTCAAAGTGTAGTGCACTTATATGTGAAATGTAGTATCTATCGTGCAAGGCGTACTGTGTGGATATAGTGTCTACAGTATAAAAAGGTGATATGATGATACTTAGATCCATCAGATAAAGGTATGTGTTGTATCTGTATGCAGTGTGCAGGATGTACTATGTGATATATGAAATGTACGTGTAGGTGATATGCATGTATTAGTCAGAATATAGTGTTTGCAGTGTAGGGTCGTATCTGTTCTTTTGTGAGTGTAATATATGTGCAGTGTCTGTAGTATCTGTTCTTTTGTGGGTGTAGTATCTGTTCTTTTGTGGGTGTAGTATAATTTTCTTTTCTAAATACCAATTCTTAGGTCTTTTGAAAGGGGTTAGAGTTGTTGATGATTTAGGGGTGAAAGGGCATCACACAAATTAAGCATTGATTTTTATATTTCAGCTACAAAAAAAAACTGTCAAATGGTTCTTTTCATCATTGCCTGTCATCCCTCATCTCGAACTAATAGGCCACCTCAATATTTCATATGCTCATTAACCAAATTTTATACATTCTATATCAAGCGAAATGAAAGAAGTATCTATTTAAGCATTTCTATAATATCCACCTTCTACTTTTAAGTTTGCATTTTAAATCTGTATGAATGATTATTGCATACTTCATCACTATCCAAAAAAATGCTTTTATTTTCATACTGCCAGTTTCAAGCATATGATGTTTATGCAACTGTAAAAATTATTCCAACAAAAGGTTAAGGTCCAAAAACCGAATATCAGAAATAAAACTCAACTCAATAAAGGCAGTGCAAAACCCGAGCCCCATTACTGAACTAAACTAAAACTAACGGGAACCAAACTTAAGCCATTAAAGGAGAAAGTCGAACCCAACATAAAGAGAGCCAAGCTGAACCACCAGAGACAAAACTGAGCCACCAAAAGAACATTAAAACAAATATTTGAATAAGAACTGCAACAATAGGGATAAAACCAAGACATTAAAACAACTCTTAAAGCAAGAAATGATTTCCAACATATATTCGAACAAGAGGGCAGCAAGAAGATAAAAAAAACGAGCCCCAAATGAATTCCTAAAAGTTCAAAAGTAATCTCCAAATATATTTTCGAGCAAGGCAACGAAGGGAGCAAAGTTACGGCCCTATGAATCCTCCTTTAGCCATAGAAATGATTTTCATCACAAATTTAAGCAAAAAGAGCAAGAACGGAAACCCACATATATTTTCAAGCTAGAAAAAATAATCCCCAACAGGTATTTAAGCAAAGGGAAGTAAAAAAGGGTAAAAACCAAGTTCCACATGTATTTCTAAGCCCAAAAATGGTCTCCAACATATATTTAAACAAAGGGAAGCAAAAGAGAGCAAAAACCGAGTTCCACATGTATTCCCAAGTCCAAAAATGGTCTCCAACATATATTTAAACAAAGGGAAGCAAAAGAGAGCAAAAACCGAGTTCCACATGCATTCCTAAGCCTAAAAATGGTCTCCAACATATATTTAAACAAAGGGAAGCAAAAAAGAGCAAAAACTGAGTTCCACATGTATTCCCAAGTCATTAAAATATTCCCAATGTCGGAGTTCAAATAAAAAAAGAATTACAGGGAATATAATTGAATCTCCTCATGGAATTAAATCAAATCCTGCAAATGACCAAAAAGAATGGTCCATTACCAAGCTAAAACCGAGTCCAGTAACTGGACAAATTTTAAGCCATCACCGAGCAACACCAAGCCAAGAAGGAAGACCAAACCGGATCTTCAAGAAACAAACCCGAGCCCAATAATAGGGGATGAACTTGAGCTATTACTCGAGATATTAAAGTAGCCATCCAAAACATTGACTAGCTCCAATATATTTTCAAATAAGAGTAATGATAACAAATTTGAGATATTAAAATAGTTTTTCAAAAAAAATAAAAATATAATTTCGAATATGTATTCGAGTAAGGCAGCAAGAGGGGCAAAATAACAGCAGCCCCAAACTTCTATTCTAAACCAAAAATAATCTCCAAATATGCACTCGAATAGGGGTATCAAGAAGTATAGAAACAGGCCCAAAACATATGTGAAAGGATCTCCAATATATGTTCGAACAAAGGAGCAGCAAAGAGAGTCCAAAATTCAATCTCAAATATATTTTCCAATCATAAAAAGAATAATAACAGGAATTCGAACAAAAGACAGCAAGAAAAAGAAAACCAAAAGACTAAATTCCAATAGGGAATAAGAATTAAAACTGAATTCCAGCCAGAAACAGGAATCGAAATCAAATTCCAACAGAGAGTAAAATCTAAAACCCAAACTCTCAATTATAAGGCAGAACTGTAATTTCAAATTCCCGGCCAAAATAAACTAAACTGAACCTCAGTAAAAGAGCTAGCAAATAGAATAATACTTTGAATACAACTCAATTAAGAACAGGAAGTTGAATCAAAATAGCCTTTATATAAAACTGAGCTCAACTTCCCATGAAACTAAACCAAATCTCATACAAAAATGAAACTAGCATAGAGGCTAAATTGACTAATCCAAGAGAACAAAACTAAACTTCCATATTAAAGCAAATTCATCATTGAATCTAGATGTAGTATAAGCCAATTTAAACCATCGAATGGTTGTTCCAATTATATCAATGATTCAAATAAAAGGGTAGCAAGAACTATAGAGCCAGTCCTTCAAATTATATCTTCGCAACAAAACATAATTTCCTAATATACGGTCGAACAGAGGCGAAGTAAGTGACATAGATACAATGTTAATTCATCAAGCTTAAGAATAACCACATCAAAGAAATCTAACCTCGATTCCTTCTTAGCTCAAGAAAACGAAAGATTGAAGAAGGATCATGAGAGAAAAAGAAACTTCCAAAGAAAAAAGAACCTCAGCACTGTATTTCTCCAAAGTTTCCGGAAAAAAAAAAATGCATCCCCAATCTTCCCCTCCCATGGGGTATTTATAGCCGAGCAAAGGGAAGGGGAACTCACGGCAAGGGCCCACACAAACCCAAGAACGAAATGTGTACCAAATCTATTGCGCGGGAAAAGCCGTTACAAAGAGTGACCGACAGTTATGACCAGAGAAGAAGGCAAGCTGCTACCGGAGAGCAATGTGATGACCGGAGAAACCGGCAATGGTGCTTCCTTAGTCGGCCGAAAGGAGCAAAGAGAGATTTAGGGCAAGTTTCGATCCCATGAGGGGAATAAGAGGCGTGTGAGGAAAATTAAAATTTAGGTTTACAAGATATTTTATTCCCTCTTTTTTTTTGAAACTTTTATCAAAAATAATTTTATTAAAAAAAATTAAAACAATATTAAATTTTACATGATTTTTTTTGTACGGCCCTCTAACAAAATGGGTGTCCTTCCTAACTAAAATCGACATTCCGTACATGACTGCGCAGTCCGTTTCATTATCCGGAGTCATCTGGACAAAGTCATCGTCGATCGCATCAAATTAACTTTGATTTGCGCGTGACATGACAAATGAAATTATTTTGACCCGATCGGAGTCGTTTAACGAGAATATTATTGACTGTTCCTACATCGCTCGTAGTGGCAAGTCAAACATCGCACGCGCCACGGTGTCCACCTACGTCTTTCAAATTTCTACAGGAGCTCAATTTGAGTTTCAATATGTCGGCTTTTCGCTCGACTCAATTGAATATTGAGGATCTGAAACCGTCCATATGAGACTGCAAAGAGCGAAGAAATGGCTTGAATTTTAAAGGGGTGTGGGTCCCAGTCTAGTCCTCTAAGAGAGTCAAAATAGGGAAATCTTAAGGCTAGACCCTAGGGTATCTAGAGAAGGGAAAAGAAGACCTCAAAAATGAGGTCAACATGAACCTAAACTTAAATCCTTAGATTCAACCCAAATTAAATCTAACCCTAAGTCTAACCTACATTGGACTTAGTTAACCCTTTTAGGTTTAACCTACATGGAACCTAAACCCCAAGCCCAATCCAGCTTAGACTTTGTTCAACTGAAACACCGGGTCAACCCAAACTTACTCGAGTTAACCAAAATCAACTAAAACACTGAAGTTAAACCAAACGAACTGAAACACCGGGACAACCTGACCTATCTTGGGTTAACCCAAATAACTAAAACATAGAGTCAACCCAACCTAACTTGGGTTAACCCAAATAAACAGAAACATTGGGTCAACCTAACCTAATACGGGTTAACCCAAATCAACGAATACACCAGGTCAACCAGGCCTAACTCGGGTTAACCCAAATCAACTAAAACACAGGGTCAACCAGACCTAACTCGGATTAACCCAAATCAGCTGAAACATCGGGTCAACCTAACCTAACTCAAGTTAACCCAAATCAACTGAATCATTGAGTCCAGTCAACTTAACCAGGGTTAACTCAAATAAATTGAACCACAAGGATAACCCAATCTAACTCTGATTAACCCAATTCAACTAAACCACTGAGCTAGCCCGAACTAACCTAGGTTAATCCAAAGCAGCCCAATTCCCAGGTTAGTTTAACCTAAATCAAGTTTCCTCAAATCAAAATAACTTGAGACTCACCCTTGAATATGTTTAATTAAGGATCGATTCAAGTCTAATCAAGCTTAAACTTGAATGATAATTTAAGACTAAATTCTTTTGGACATTAAACAAGTCTGATAAAAATTGAACTTGAGTTAATACAAGATCTTAACTAAAATGAGCTCAGTCTAATCTAAGTTGATTCTAATTTAATGTGGCTTGATGAATGGTGAACTCTGTATTTCTGTTGAGTTAGTCTAAGGTTAAGTAGGTTTATTTCAACTCCAATTAAACTAAGCTAACCTCAATTAGTCTTATTGAACTTAAGAAAAGGATTGAGGACAATCCAAGTGACAACTAGCCTAATTCAGGTTAAATTGAATTACATAGAGGCTCACTTTGGATCAGTTTAATCCAACTTGAACTAATATAAAATCAACCTAGCCCAGGTGATTGGAGGTTAAGTAGGATTCGACTTCTCATATGAGAACAAGGCACATTTAGCATCAGTCAGAGATAATTTGGGCCAAAAATATCAAGCCAATTCAAATAAAATGATAAAATTTTCCTTAAAATCCACCAAGACTTAAAATTTAACCAAAAAATGTAACTTGGTTTGAGACGGTGTGCTAATCAAATGACAAACCTCAATGACTTTGGACAACAAAACCATTGGATCTTGATCAAATCACCCCAAACAAAAATAAACAATGACAAAAATAAAATTAAATAATCTGGTAATAAGACTTAAGAAAACTAAAATTTTTCACCCCTAAAATCTAAAAAAGAGATTAAAGCTTAAAGGAAATTTTAATGAACAAAGATCACCGAATTAAACTTTAACCAAGCCTATCATAGTTTATGAAAAATTCATAAGCAACACAATCTGTGGTTGCTGACTAGAATCTTCTGGTCAGAGTGGGTTAAACCACCTCTCAGACTAAGCTGACCAGTGTACCCGACAACCTCAGGACAATGAACTCATGGCCATCTTCACTAGGTTATCTAAAGTTTAAAAATTAACTAACAAACTAAATTAACAAACTAAAACATAATTAGCTGTTAACTTTACATTGCATGACTGCTGAAGACAAAAGAAAATGTCACCCTAGATTTACTTTACATGTTATTAGGGTGTATTAACTTTTTTTTTTGTAGAGATGAACATTCAAAACCTAGAATGAAAGATAATCCTCAACTAAACACAAACCTATAGGATAATCTGAAATCCTTAGGACTCCACTTCCCTTAGGAAGAGACGTTGAAGTTTCTTTCATTGACAACAACATTTAAACCTTTCAAGAATATATAGTAACCTTAATCAGGAGTTTTCCTAAGTAGTTTCGACTACATAAGATGTTATTAACTATAAGGGCTTATCCTTGTAGGCGAAGTTGAACCCCATAATAGGTGACATCACATAAAATCTCAAGTTAAAAGCGTTTCCTTTCCAAGAGCTTCTTTTATGAAGGTGTCTTTCAAGCGCCTTAAACTGATTGTACTTTGATCAAGCACTTTGAGGCCCTCTCTATAAAGTTCACCTCATGAAAGTATCTTCCCCCACATTCTTTTTTTGTTTAACTCTATTATTAATGTCCTATATCCTCCCTATGTTCTCACTTATCAAGATCATTGACATGATCTAAAGTAGAGAAGCATTGGAATAGAAGGGACGATATAGTGGAATTCAAACTGGCGACTCCACAATAATGATGACATCACGCAAACGACAAGATTAAGACAGACGACGCTACTTCAGGCAACACCAGTGGTGAAGAAAAATATTTGGAGAAGGCTTTAAGCTAATTGGTGGCTTATTAGATGGATAATATAATTCATAGATGACCTAGCTTGACTCACTAGAGATTGGTCCAAGGGGGCTAAGCTAAGTACCATATATGGTGACATGTGTCACTCCTCATCATGAGCAATGATGGTTGAGGCCAAGCCTTAAAAATTCTAATTTAGCTCTACATGGGCTCTCCTTATGTCATGCTAGGTACGTTTTAGGTCATGGGTGACCCATTAAGGATGAGTCATGGGACATAGGTTTGGGCTATGGGGGTTGGATTTTAGGGGTTTGAACTTAGGTTAATGGGTTGGACTTAGATCAAACTTTAGTCTCAAATGGAACATTATAACCCCCTCAATTAGTTAATTAATTAACTAGATAATTAAATTACGGGGGTTAACCCCATGGAGCCAATTGGGTCCCCCATATGGTATGGTGTCATGGCCATGTTGAGTGAGGCTCAATTGGATGGGGATGTAGTTAATTGGCCATGATTTGACAAAAATTAGGGTAGACCCATTTAGTTTTTACCATCTCAAGGTGCCACCAATTTTTTGGGTCAAAAGGGCACATTAGAGTTTGGGGTAGTTTTTAGGGTGATAATGTTAGGGAGGCCTCTAAGGAAGCCGAGGATCAATTTATGTAGA
>NEWO01002082.1:12535-25172 GCA_003013225.1 Phalaenopsis aphrodite
AAAGAGGGGAAGTTCAATACCTTTACTCTGAGAGGGGAAGCTCTGATCAGAGGTGCTCGGCATGTTCATGGAGGTCCAAGGAGGCTAGAGATTAAGCCTCTTGTTGTGGTAAAAGGCCTAGGCATGAATTTGACCAAGCTTGATTTCAGGTGTTGGTCTAGAGCTATTCTAGGGGCTTTGTATGAGGGTAAGGGCTTCTAATTCTTTCACTGTGGTGAAGGTGTGGGTGAGTTTAATTTGATTTTGGCTTAGTGCAGAGGTGTGGAGAGCTCTATCTTTTCTCTCGCAAGGTTTTAAGGTAAAAAAATTGAACTCCGGCAAGAGGATTCAAGGCAATGTGGTGGTTAGGTTGCACTGTGGAGGTCTCAAAGAGGCTTTCGGAGTAATTTGGAGGGCTCTCTCTTAGAAATTTTTAGCACACCCTCAATGGTTGTGGAGGTGAAATTTTTATAAAATAGGCTTTTGGGTGGCCGTCATGGCCAATTGGGGGTGAAAATGCTTGCTTAGGTGGAGGGCAGAGAGGCTCTAAGATTTAATTTGGATGAGGTGGCATCTAGGTTTGATGTAAGTTTGATTCCATGGGGGTGTCTATTGGTTTGGACATTTTCTAGCCACTAGGTAGACCGGTCAGACCATGGGAGCTGGCTAGGAGGTCAGGTGAGCCAGGGGATATGTCACAGCAATTAAATGAGTTGGTATTTAGTTTTGACAAAAATATCCTTGAATTAAGCAAATATGAAATGAAATCCCTTGATTTGGTGATCCTTTGGTTCATGGCTCATTTTGGTGGTTCCATGGGATTTGGCTCGGTCAATAAGGCCCAAAATTTGGCAGTGGTGGCCTTACCTTGACCAATTTGACATGTTTAGGTCAATTTTGGCGCATGGGTCCAAGTGGGTGCAAATGACAAAGACATGGGCTTGGGATAGGCTAGACATGTTAATTTTCCCAATTTATTGATGAATTTTATGTAGATGATTGTAATGAACATTTTTGGTGAAGGATTGAAAGAATTTTGAGTTCAATTAGAGGGTCAATTTGAAGGATTTTGGAATTTTGGTAAATTTGGGCATTTTGGGCTAGAATTGGGTTTAGATTGGGCTAGGTTTGGGCTAAGTCCAAATTTATTGTTGAGAATGGTCAATAGGAATGCCAAGAAGAGTTTTCAACATGAATTGGATGTCAATTTTTGGGTTAAGGCAATCAATTTGGTGAAATTTGGAGGCATATCCAATTTGAGGCAAAATTTGGGGCTTTTGACTTAGGTTGAAATTAAATGAAATTAAGGCTTCACAAAGCCAAATTTAAGGTCAATTTTGATGTTTATGAATGTTATGAAGAGTTTTCAACATAAATAGTGGAAAATTGAGTGGGCTATGGGTTTAACTGGGTGAGATTAGCTCATGTGGCCAAAATTTGGGCTTTAACCTAAATCAAAATTGGGCTAAAATCATGGGCCAATTAAGCTTATATTTTGTTTAAATTAGTCAAATGGAAGGTTAATTTAAGTTTAGGATTCAAATTAGGGGAAATTGGTACCAATTTGATGGACACTTGAGGTGGATTTAATGAGATGGGGCCTTTTAAGGGAAATTTTGGGATTTTGGACAAAGCTGGTCAAATTGGCCAAATTGGGTCATGTGGTAATTGAAAAAAATGAAATTGGGAATACTTTTTAGGTTTTGGGAATTTTCAGGATTTTTTGAAAATTTTGGAATTTTGGGCTAAGGAGGGGCATTTTGGTAATTTGGCAATTTTTGTGATTTTGGATAATTTCCATATGTTAAAAAGGTTTGAAATGATTTTTGAATAAATTTTGGTATTTTGGGTAAATTTTGGAATTTTGGCCAAACTTAGGGTTTCAAGGGTATTTAAGTAATTTGGGGGAGTTTAGGGGCAAAAGGCCAAATTAGGTATTTTTGGTAGAATTAGAGTGCCAACCACCATAAATAAGCCATGAACCAGTGGAAACCCCATTTGGTTCCTCTATGTAGTGGTCTTAGCTAAACCCTACATGAGTCATAGAGGAACCATGGGTTAGTGGATTTAGGAGACCATCTATATGAGTCTTCCAAAGGATTAAGGTATTAAAGTCAAGAAGATTTTGGGTTTTAGGGTACTGAGTGATTGTGAGTGAGGTGATTGTAGTGAGTGCCTCAGCTCTATACCAACACCTGAGGTCAACCCTAAGGTCAAACAGTCCTATGGGGACTCTCCTTGAGCTTCCTCGCAATGACCCCACCTACTAAATGCTAGAGGTTAAGGCCAATATGTAGAGCTTCAAGTTAAGTAAAGAGGAGTTTGGAATTTCTAATGGTGAGGGTTCCTTTTCTAGTTTTCTAGGAATAGTCAATAGGAAGGTGCTATAACTAGACCCTAGGCTACTAAAGAGGAAGAAATAAACCTCAACCAAAAGTGAGGTCAATAAATGGACTCCCTAATAGGGGTGGTGTGTTGGGCAAGCACACCGCGCATATTGGCGTTGACCGACGAGATCAATAAAACCAATACAAACTCCTAAGTCAACAGACACAAAAGGAGTGTAGAATTGAGTGTGTTATTTGTTTCCGCTAGGGAACTAGCAGATGAATACTTGATCGATGTCAAGAGGTCGGAAATCTCGCTAGGGATTGGAGAGTTGGTTTTAAGCTATCAGATTTCAAGTGTCAATAGAGGATGGGAATCAGTATGTAAGTGCTGACCCCGAAGTGGGAATTGAAAATTACACACTTCAATTTTCTCTTTTTAAACTTAATATCTGACTAAATTAAACAAAATGCATACACAAATAAATGACTTCTTCTCCAAAATAAAATAAAATTTTCTTTAATTCATCCTAAGTTTCAGCTCACTGCCATTTTTCCTGTCGCCCAGAGAGAAATGTCAGGTCAGAGGTAGACCTTCACCTTTAAAGATTGTTGGAACTTTGCACTCAATGAGGAAATGGCACCACAGGGCGGCACCATAGACTTTGACATAAAATTTAATCAAGTCGACATGGATTATGAGGGGCCTCTAATGGATGTCATCAGTCGACAGGAAAAGGAAGGGCTGCTCTCACTGCTAAGGATAACCACCAAAGACAATTCATCACTGAAGGGAAAGAATGTGATGATACAACAGGACCCAATGGAGGGGCCGAGACGCCTACCGTTCATGATAGCTACACAGAATGGGGGCCTAGTCACTGCCATTAATGAAAGACTACCTGACGCTCTGTTACAAAAAAACTCAGTGCATAAATACTAGCCACCGAAAGCATAGGGCTTTCTTGTGAGAAGAAAGAAGACACCAGAAAGAGGCAGAGAATTTACTTACCCCTATTCCTAAAGGGAACATTTATGATCCAGGAATGAGAGAAACCTCTTCCAGCTTGCATGCTACAGATGAGGAGTCCGAGTATGTTACAGAGTCAGAAATACCACGAGCGTCAGATGTTCTTTGCATGGGTTGTCCGACCTGCAATGCCAAAATACCTACATGAGCGTCAGCTACATGGGCATTCATGGAATGCCCGGATGATTGGTCTCAAACCGTTGATTGCCCAATGGGGGATTCATATGTTCCGCTGGGAACAGATTAATATGTCCAGTTGAGTCCAGAGCCATACATCCCTTTGGATGCCGAGTCACACATTTCGTTAGTGTAAGAATCAACACCAGCTTGGGTTCCTACCATTGAAATGAGGAAATATCCTCGACAGCCGCCGATTCTCAGTACGATAGAGTACTATAAGATGCGCAAAGTGAACAAAAAAATTTTTGAATTCTACAAAGAAGTGCAAGGGAGGTTCATCAACATAAGAGGGATTGAAATTATACACCAGTATCTTTTCAGAAAATGATAAACAAAAATATTCCCGACTGCATTTTTGACTTGAGAGATAGAGGTCGAGCAGGCCTGCTTATGGAAAGAACATATTTTGAGCCAAGAAAGTGGATGCGAGGAAAGGGGAGGATCACTATCCAGTGCGGCTGCTGCTATAACTTCACCAACGATTGACAAGGAAATCCTCTTGGAATTCTCAGACATGATCAGGTGGATCCACTACCTCCAATGATAAAATGGATGATTAAAAGAATGGTCAGATGGAATATACTGCCAGCTAACTACATCTCTAGCGGTTACATCATCAACATATACGATGAAGGCGACTGCATACCTCCACACATTGATCATCATGAATTTGTGAGACCTTTCTCTACTATATCATTCTTGAGCAGAAGCTACATCCTATTTGGAGAAGAAATTGTTGTCATTGGCCCTCGCAAATTAAGAGGAGTTGTAGAAATTCCACTGCTTGTTGGTTCAGTGCTAGTCTTTAAAGGAAATGAGGCAGACACTGCCAAACACTGTATTCTAGGGGTGCGACACCGTAGGGCATTCGTGACCTTTCAGTGAATGGACAACTGTAAAATGTCATATGGATTTCAACCAAATCCAAAATGGGAGGAGCTGCTACCATACGAGCTATGAGAGGTTTGTAATTCTAAGTACATGCAAAGGAAACTCTTGTCCAGAAGCGTGGCTTAGAAGGTTTGCTCGATCAGAAGATTGTCACACCAGGAACAAACATTCAGAGGGTTCATTTTTTTTTAATGCATTTTGCTACAGCAAATATGATATGTATTAGACATGCTCAGCTTGTGATATATTCTTGACATGGAACATTTGTGGATGTACTTTGATGCAGTTAGCATATTATAGTTTGAGACTTTGGCCTATATTCAATCTGCAACATTTATTGGAACAGATTAAAAAATTTTCTTTTAGAAATTTATCTTTTTGTTTAAATTGCCTTTTTGTGCAATGGATAAAAGCCATGGACCATACGTTGGTTCGAGATTATAAAGAACAAAGAACAAAACAAAAATAAAAAACTTAACGATAATACAATGTAAATAAAAATAACAAACATATGAACAACAAAACAACTCTCTTTTGAAAAAATCAACCAACTAAAATTAAATTTTGAAAACATATTTTGAAAATTAAACATAATAAAAACAACAATAAAAGAAAATAAATCTGTTGAGTTGATTATCTCGATTTCGAGGTCTCTTACTCTTTTCTTGTGCAACCAACTATCTTTGTCTGCACTAGTTCTCTTCACATCCTCACGAAATTTCACGTACTGCACACAAACACTCACAAAATTCCATAAATCTTCTTCAACAATGTCAGCCTTTTCACAAAACACGTATCTTTGGATTCAACACCACCAATTTTCATTTTCAAATCAGCCCCTAACTCCTCATTCACTTCTTTCTGAGGTTGGTCCTTAACTTCCGACTCTCTCTTTTGAGATTGATCATTAAATTCAATTCTCATTCTTGAATCAGTCCCTAATATCTGATTCCTTTTCTTTCAAGGTCGTTCCTTAACTTCGTACCCTCTCTTAAGATTGATCATTAACATTCAATTCTCATTTTCGAATCAGTCCCTAACTTCTGATTCTTTTCCCTTCAAGGTTGATCCTTAACTTTCGACCTCTCTTGAGATTGATCATTAACTTTGAATTCTCATTTTAAAATCAATTCTTAAATTTTGATTCACTCCTTTTGAGGTCGATCCTTAACTTCTGACTCTCTCTCTTGAGATTGATCCTTAAATTTCAGTTCTCATTTTAGAACCAGTCCTTAACTTCTGATTCCCTCCTTTCGAGGTCGGTCCTTAAATTTCAGGGTCTAGCCATAAAACTTTCATGTTCACTATTCCTAGAAAACTAGAAAAGGAACACTCACCACTACAAATTCCAAACTCCTCCTTACTCAACTTGAAGTTCCATACAGTGGTCACCTAGCAGGTGAGATCATTATGGGGGAGCCCAAGGAGAGTTCCCATAGGACTGCTTGATTTTAGGGTTGACCCTGGGAGTTGGTTTGGAGCTAAGGTACTCACCTCCCTCACAATCACTCACAAATACAAACCCAAAATCTCTTGAATTTGATCCCTTGATCCTTTGGGTGACTCATGTAGATGGTCCCCTAAACCTACAGGCCCTAGGCTAGGGTTTAGCTAAGACCAGTACATAGAGAACCCAAATGGCGTTTCCATTTGTTCATAACTCATTTATGGTGGTTGGCACCCCAATTCTACCAAAAATACTCAACTTGGCATTTTTGCCACGGAACTCCCCCAAATTAACTAAGTACCATTGAAACCCTAAATTTGGCCAAAATTCTCAAATTTACCCAAAATCGCCACATTTTTTAAAAAAATCATTTCAAACCTTTTGAAAACATCCAAATTACCCAAAATCACCAAAAATTGGCAAATTACAAAAATACCCCTCCTTAGCTAAAAATTTTAAAAATTTCAAAAAATCAAATTCCCTTTTGACCCAATTTGACCATTTTGACCAAAACCCCCAAATTGCCTTTAAGACCCCAATTTCCCTAAATTCACTTCAGATGTCCATCAATTTGGTCTCAATTTCCACCAATTTCAATTCTGAACTCAAATTCACTTTCTATATGACCAATCTAAACTAAATCTAAGCTCAATTGACCCATGCTTTGAGCCCAATTTTGATTTAAGTCAAACCCCAAATGTTGGCCCTATGACTTGATTCCACCAAATTGAACCCTATGGCCTACTCCATTGGTATCAATTTGAATCCTAAACTCTTCATAACACTTCTACAAATCAACTTGACGTTCAATTGGCCTTGGGGAAGCCTCAATTTCATTTAATTTCTACCCAAATCCAAAAATCCCCAATTTTGCCCTATATTGACCATGTCTCAAAATTCCACAAAATTGATTGCCTTAGCGCCGAAATCTCCACTCCATTCCTTCATGAAAAATCTTCATAACATCTCCCTTGATCATTTGGACCATTAAATTGAGCCAAATTTCAAGCCTAGCTCAACCTAAGTTCAAGTCTAGTCCAACATGCCCAAATTGACCAAAATCTCAAAATCCTTCAAATTGACCAACTGAACTCAAAATCATTTCAATCCTTCACCCAAAATATTCATTACAATCATCTACACAATGTTGATCAATTAATTGAGCTGAAAGCCCAAACTTGGACCCTTGCACTAAAATTGGTCTATCCACCATAAAACCACCAACTTTATGACTCCACAACCACCAAACTTCTCCTAGGGACCAAACTAAACCATGCAAAACCCACAACAACATGTTATGGACCAACAAATCCCCAAATTATGGGATTTTCATCCATTTTTTGACCCAACTTGAAAAATATCACTCATCGTCACTAACCCTTGGCGGGTAAATCATAATTAAGCCTCCTTGTAACTCATCTCACTTCTTGTCCACCTCCCCTGGCCTTGCCAGCCGACCTAGTGGCCAGAAAAAACCAAAACCATGAGCCACCCCCAAAAATTTAAACCCAGCTCAATCCTAGAGGCCACCTCATCCCATTTGAAATTTAGTACTTCTCTGTCCTCCACCTACGCATCATTTTACACCCCTCTGTTGGCCATGACTGCCACCCTAAGCCAATTTTATTTAAGCCTCACCTCCATGACCAATAAATGAGAGCTGAAATTTTCATAAGGAAACTCTGCCAAACTGCCCTCAGAGACTCCCTAAGACCTCCTCAGCTCAAGACAACCATTTCCCCCACTGAGCTTCACTGTGGAAGCTCAATTTTGAGCTTGAATTTTTGCCAAAAACCAGGACAAATCTCTCCACACCTCCACACTGAATCAAACTTCAATTAACTATGCACACACCTTCCCCAAAGTGAAAGAAGTTGATTCCCCACAAAAGCCCCCTCTCAAACAACCCCTAGTATCCAAAAAAGTTTAGAAAGATTTACATATATACCACTCAAATCTTATGCATTTACATATTTAACACCTAAACTTCAATTTTTACATATATGCCACCTTATGTATAAAGAGGTGCATTCATTTTTTAGAAGTTAAAATAGTTGTGGTTTCAATGTGACATGAAAAATTTTGTGGAGTAAAATATAAAATTTTGATACTAGATATGTAAATACATAAAAATTGTGGGGTATGTATGTAAATGCTCTAAAAGTTTAAATTTCAATGGAGTTGAAAATCTAAAGTTGGAAAGCTCGGGACGCAACACGACGTCAGGTTTCAATAATGCAAGTAAACGTCAAAAGAAAATAGTGATGATGCAACGATACCACTTTAAATTAAGTAGCGCATAATTTTTATGTATTCAATAAACACCAAATTTTGAGCTTGGTCGAATTCATACCTAAACCATTCATCAGGGCACAAGGCTTCATCTTGAGGTTCGTTGGGACCAATCGAAGCTCCCACATCCATTTGATTGAGGCCTCCCTCTCAGACAAAGGTATTAAACTCCAACCCTAATCAAACCCTATTTTCACTCTTAATACGTATTTACTGTATTTAATACTTATAATCCATGTAGATAGGTTCATCTTAAGTAGATGAAGCTCTAGGAACAAGCATCATGAGATTTGGTTGAGTATAGAAGGAGATCTTAAGGTTTAAGTGTGGAAGGTTCTCGGGTTAGCCTATTTGTGGACGATGATGGGGATTGGGAGCAGTCCGATTGCATGTTAATATCATCAATGAACGAGATCTAATAGGATGAACTCTTGATACATGAATCTGGGCCGCGTAGCATGCCAAGGTGGAAAGCATAGTGAATGGAAGCACACCGCGCCGTCGTTCGGAGCTGCATAGGATGAGGAGGCACAACACATTTAAATAGAAAAATATAGATTTAAATAATTCAAAAAATTCTCCCTAACTTTAAAATTAATATCTTTGAGTAGAAAAATCAAAAAAATAAAAAATAAAAATATTCCAGTGCTCAGTGAACAGAGGAGAAAAATATGGAAATGGTTTGAAGTTTATTTGATGCATATTTTATTTTTAATTATTCAAACACTATTTTGAGTCTTTTGATTCTCCATGCATGTAGACATTTCACAATGGTTTGAAATTTTGGCAAATTGTTACCTCTGTCTTAGGGAATATCCTCTGATTTTTGGAAAGTCAGAAAAGATCTATAGATAGAGATCCATATTTTTCAAGTTTGTCTATTATTTGCATAAATTAATCATAACAATTAGCATGTTACTTAGAAAATTCCAATATAATTTTGGAAGGTTTATTATGGCAAGAGAAACCTTTAAAAAATGTTTCATTATCTAAGTCATTAAGAATGCACCTAATTTGCACGAACCCTAAAATGTAAAGAAAATTAATTTTTGGAAACACAAACATCTAAATAACTTTTGTTTTAATCTCCACTATAATTTGAAGTTCATAAAACTTCTCATAAAAATTTAAAAATATTTGCAGCTCATTTGATAACTCAAACTAATTTTCTAAGTTAAATCACATTTTTAACATTAAAATGATTTTAAACCCATAAAATATAACTCAAAAAGTTATAAAAATTAGTTTTGAGAGTTCTCTGTGATCAAAGGAATTCTCTAAAAATAAATTTGTAATTAAAATAAAAAATTCTATTTTTAAGCCTTTCCTTAATATTTAAATAATTAAAAAATGATAAAAATCACAAAAATAATAAAACTCATAGAAATGTTTTAAATTGTTTCCTAAGTACTTAAGAAAAACTAAAACATTTTTTTTAATTTTCTAAGTGAAGATATTGAATTTTGAAGCTTAAAATAATTTTTTAAAGGCTAAAAATGAACTTTAATTAAAATAATTCTAATAATTCAAAGAAAAATTAGAAAAAAGTTTTTCTCTGTGTTCCTTGACTTTAGAGAGATTTATTAAAAATATAAAACTTAATTTTCCAGATTTAAATTATTTTATAATTCATAAACACTCCATAACTTAAGATAATTCTAGTAATTCAAATAAAACTTTAAAAATCATGAAATTTAGTCCACATGATTTTTATGTCTAGCTTTACCTCCATTAAAAATTTTAAGAGATTGGGCTTTTCCTTGGCCAAGTTGTGAAAGTTTCTCTAAAAAACTCTATTTTTGCATGTCAATAATTATATAAATTAAATTAAAATTTGAAAATCACATTTTTTTCGTCTGATGTCTTAATTAACCCATAAGTAAGGTGGGATAAAAAATTTGAAAGTCATTTGAATTAAATTTGATGAATTATGAAGTATTAGAGCCTTAGGGGCAAAGATGTAATTTTGAAAATTTAGCCTTAATTAGCATTTAGGCTCAATTCAAGAAAGGGGAAATTGGTAACCTTTGATCCTAATCAACATATTTGGATGATTGAAACATAAGGGATTAATTGGTAGAAACCAATCTCACTTCATTCAGTTAAAGGATAAATTTGTAATTTCCTTAAATTACTAAAATTTGGAAGTTTACTCAATTAATGATCCTAGACTTAGGGGTATGATTTTGGGTGTTGATAACTCACTAATTTAACACCGCTATTTGATGTTCAAATGACTTTAAAAAAAAATGAATCATCATCACTTAAAATTCAATTTCTTTCAAAAAAATAATAACTAAGACATCTACCAAAATCTTAAGGGCTTAGTAGTGACCTAGTCTAAATCAAATTTGGTTAAATGAGGATTAGAAAAGTGAACATAATTAAAAATTGAACATCTTTAAAAACACGTTAAGCCCAGTTTAAAAAGTTAGCTAAGTGCCTTGATAACATTAACTTGCCCCTTTAAGGGTCTTCACCCACATAATCCTCAAATTAAATTATAAGTGATAATTACCCTACTCTTAGGGATGATTGAAACATTAATATTCATGGAGCATTAAAGGTACTTACAGAATGGGTTATTAAGCAGCATAATAAGTTTAAAAAGAGCTTTTCACCAGGCAGTGAGAGGGAAGCATGAACTTGCTTCTTTCTCTAGATCTGTTGGATACCTCAGAGGCCTACTAAACTTAATATGATTTGCTTAACAAAAAAATCATCCATAATCAAATTAATAGGGACCCACCAAGATATGATCTAAAGTTGGGTAGATCACTAAAACCTTCCTTTCTACTTTATATAAAATGCTCTCACATGCATTTTGAGTTTCAGGTGGTGGAACGAGAAAACTCGCCAGGTACGCTTTTTATAGTTTACAGTGTCGTCTTTCTTGTACTTTCATACTATACTTTTTATGCTTACAAAACTTGCATGCTAAACAACAGTGTCACCCTGCATGAAAACCAAAATGTTAGGATAGCCACAAAACCAAAACCCAAAACCAAAATTAAAACCAATCAAGATAAAAATCACCTCCACAACATTCAAGATATAAAAAAACTCAAAATTTAATCACAAACATCACAAAGACTACAACTATAACTAAATTAAGATGTATCAATCAGATGATCGGAAATCCCTTAGAGGAGGTAACCTATGGTTGCTAACGAGGCTTCTCACGGTCTAAATGAAATTATGGAACTCATTAAGTTGAGTTTGGTAAATTTTTTTGGACTAAGTGAATCTAATAGAAAATAGTTGTTATGGAACGAGGGAATCGTAGGATACTAAGCGGTGTCACTCTAAGCAACTTTAACATGCCCCAATAAATTTTTAAGGAACTACAGCCATAGAGCTACCTGATTCGACATCATAACTTGACACCCTATAAAACTTAAACTCTTCACGGAAAGGAGCTTGGAGCTAGCATGCTGGGTAGCATGACCATCTTCAATAGAAAAATTTGTCTTCCCCAGCTAAACCATTTCCTTCCTTAGAATTAAATAACAAATCCATGGGACTTTGAAGTAGTTTTCTTATGCGACATAAATCCTCACTTCATCTTTAAGCCTTTATACAGCTCTGTTGTACAATATAAGCCCTAACTCGTCTTAGGATTCTGAGGTTGTCGTTCGTCATGACCTAAACTCTCACATCTTCCACACTATCTGTGCGATTATTTCACACAAATGTAAGCCCTAATTAAATAACATGGGCAGGATAAAACACCTAAATATTTCTCCTCTAAACTGAAGACATACAATATGATGTACTGAGAAGTCACCAAGATTCTCCTCCGGATCTATAACCTCCCTTCGTTCTTCTTCCTTTGCATTCTATAATAAAATGCTCCAAATTTGAGCCAATCCCATTTCACACCTCTTTGTCCCATATCGTTGAAAATTGTTATCCTTTCAAACTCCTTGAAGATAATATTTCTTTATTTTTTATCGAGAGTTTTCTTAGGTGACTTCAGTTATCTAAAATGTAACTAACTATAGAGGCTTTCCCTTATAAGAAGCTTGTCCAAACACAGCTTAATATAAACTCTATTTAACTCTTCATATTAAATAAGGGAAATTGTTGAAAAATAGAATGATTTCACAGACCAAACGAATGTCATATATTTCTTATTTTATTTCATCGAGCCTCATTCTCAAGTCTTGCGTTTATCCTTCAAGATAAATATAGGGTTTGAGGTATAGCGCTCTTTCATTTAAACAACAAAAAATATGGGGTCAGTTTAATTTCATATTTTTCTAAACTATATATATATATGTAAATTAAAATGTCCTTCTGAAGCGGGCGATGCAATTTTGATTCTGGTGACCGACAGCTTCTTACGGGCAACTCCCTCAACCAAAATAATGCTGACACCCCCCATAATGATTGAGCTTTAAACTTGTCATTTAAACCTTTAAACCTTAGAATTTAGGACTGCTACTTCTTCGAGGAGCTTAGAGCTAGCTTCATGAACAACCATCTACA
>NEWO01002083.1:11757-28942 GCA_003013225.1 Phalaenopsis aphrodite
CATCAAGAAGAGAAGGAAACTATGAGAGGAGATTTTATTATTGTTCCAAAAATAAGATGCGTGAAGATTGCAGATAATTTCATTGGGATGATGATACAAATGAGTTTGCTCCGAATATGGATCAAGTGAGGTAAGATACTGCTATAGAAAAATAATTTATTTGAAGACTTGATTGTTTAGACTTGAAAGCGAATGTCATTATAACGTTGCTAGTTATTTTTGTTCTTATTATTGTCGTTTAATAAATGAAATGATTGTTGAAAATATTGACTTTATGAGCTCGATCATACTCTACATGTGTTTAGATGATAACAAATAAATGTTGGATGATACTAATGTGTTTATTCTACGTGTATCAGGAAATATTTCAAACCTAGGAAGCTCAATCAAACGTGTGGAGTCAAGATCATATGAATTTTGTAGTTTGGAGAAGTGCTGAGAGTAGGATATGTAAATAAATAAGAAAAAGAAGTGCTCAATATCTTAAACACATTCATATCACTTGCATTGAATCACTCATTTATTTCATATCTTGATAACCTAATTTTTGAAATTACTCTTAAATAAGTATTTTCTCTACAAATTAGCTAAAATGATAAAAAGTCTATATCTTCAAACAAATCATATTTTTATCTTATTTTGGGATGTAAGACATGAACATTATTAATAAAATGTTGGGTTGAGTAATCTTTGAATGTTATATCTAGTTTGAAAAATAATATATGGTAATATTTCTCTATTCTAAATAATCCGAAAATAATTATTTCTTGATAAAAAAGTCTATATCACCACACCACGATCATATTTTTATCTCATTACATTATCATTTTTTATAAAATAATGGCTTGATTAATTTTTCAATGTTATGCTAAATGTTAAAAATATTGTAGCAAAACATTCTCTCCGGAATAATCCGAAAATATTATGTTACATATTTTAACACAAGGGATGTCTTTCATTAAATAAATTATGGCAAATAATTTATTAATAAGTAATAATAATTAAAAAATAAATTTATATATAATTTTGATTAAATTTTATTCAAACATATGTTTACCAGTCATGCTTGTGTTACCCTTAAACTAATTTGATCAATTGTGAGATACTTATAAGATTTCACATATTTGTTTATATATGATTTATTTCTTAGTGTTTTGGCCAATATTTTTGCATAATATGGCCTAAGAACATATCTAAGTGCATTAAATATTTTTTAATTATTTTATAGATTTTTTTTTTGTACTTTATTTTCACTTTTTTCTTGAACCAAATCTTGTAAAATATATGTAAATATGACACCTATGTAGAGGAAGAATTTCAATAATTTTTTTCATATTATTTTTGTCAGAAATTTGCATAATATGTGGGTCCAAGTACTTATCTAATTGTGTTTAATACTTGGAAATTTGTTTAGATTCTGTCCATATTTTATTTTTGCTCTTTTCTTAAACCAAAGTTTGTTAACTCTAGGATTCAAATGTCATCATTTTTTGGTTGAACAAATCATGTCATAAGTGAAAAAGTTATATTAGAAACTTTTCTAGTTTCATTCTACTTCATTTCCATGGCTTAATCCATTGAAATCAAGCACACAAAAACCAAAATTAGGCTTGGTTGAAACCAATGCAAAACATGGCTGAAAAATCTGTCCTTAATTTTCTTAATTTTATATTTTTCTCTTTTGAAGCTATCCTTGCACAAATTTATGTCACATTAATGCTAAAAAATAATTTCAAATTTTCTACAAAATTAGCTTAGCTAATATTTACCTTTTCTTGAATCATTTCAAATTCTTTCCTTACTCGTCTCCCTCCAAAATTTCTTGGCTTCGCCAAACTTTTAAAAGGTGGTAGAGAGCTATTGTTTTACCTTCTTGAGTGCAACTTTCTTGTCATCTACCTTCGTTTAAAAATCCTAAGTCCTCCTTAAACAAAACTTCTTTGTTTTGAGAAAGGTTCCAAGCTTCTTATGTGTATAAAAATCTGATTTTCTTTTCTAATGTGTACAAAATCATGCTTAATTTCTTTTATATTTTACAATTTTTATGGATGAAATTGCACTTTCAAGGACATTTTTATGTTTTTTCTTGCAGGTACATAACCTGACCCACAGTTACGTAGTTATTTAAGTTTTAAAAGATTGTCAAAAACTTGACCCAATTTATATTCAGCGGCTAGTGTGCAAAATAAATATGATATAAAATTGATTAATGACTTACACACTATGGGTACTACGCAATTACATGTATTGTTTCAAGTAATATAGAGTTTTCATTAAAAAAACTCCACTATCGAACCCACAGGGGAAAAAAGAAATTTATATGCTAACTTAGAAATATTTCTACTCAAACTGTAAACTAAATTTGTAGGAGAATAATATCGAACTGTTTATAACAGGGTACAAACTAAAGTTTGCTACTTCTAAATTAAAGCTAAAAGTAAATGCAAACTTTCTAAACTAAAAATATGTAATGGAGTACAATTATAATAAAAAGTCTTTCTCCTTGCAAAGAAATTGTAATCAGTGTAGGATTTAGATGGTTAAAAATGAAAATGAGGTATTGTGACAAATAGGAGCATACCTATTCTCTACCATCTCCCGAGTGCATAAAGATTATTGGCTAATCTAATGTTAAGTTCCAGATTATTGGAAGTGTTGTGTAGATTGTAGCCTCGCACTTCCATATTACCCACTGAGGCCTCTCTATATGACCTACCAGGGACTCAGGTTCTCAACTAAGACCAAATGGATAAAGGTTCTAGCCTGTCACTCTAGAATCATTAATTGTACGCCCATCAAAACTTATCTCCCTATCTATTTGCACTCCCACTTGGATGTGACATCCCTTCCATCCAAGGTATAGTGTGGTGCTCACTAGTTGGTGAAATCATAGCCCTCCCGGGTCATTATGTTTTGCAACGGATTTTAACATCACAAATGATCAGTTTGCAAAGTAAATGAAGAATCGATGAAAGTACCATCACCAATTGTTGGAATAAAATAAATCTTCACAACATTCTAACCCCACACATAATAACTTTTTATTGTAAGGAGAAAGAAAACAAAACTACTTAAAAACTATAAGGATAACAAAATAAAACATTGTATATATAAAAACCAAGTTTACAAGACAAATCTTAAACAAAAGTACATATGCTTATCTCAAACTCTTCCCCAATTAATACTCTGAAGTTTCTTGACTAAACTTGACTCCACAAGACACTACAAATACTTACATTCACCATACTCTCACTATGGTGGTCGTCCACCTCTAATGGTGGTCTAACCTACCCAAAGAAAATTTTTTTCTCTTTTTTTTCCCGCTCTTTGGACGTGTGGAAATGCTTTTATATATAGTGCTCTAAAAATAACTAGACGTAACTTAAGAAACCTTTTTGAAAATCATCTAAATTCAATGTATCTTGGCATAACCGTCTATGGCGCCTAGATGCCAGCCCTCTAGACTCCTTAACGCCTAGGCATCGGGTCATATTTTTGTCTTTTGGTTTCATTTGACCTATTTTGCTCCATTTTTTCTTCTTTTGCTCTTAAAATTCATTTCTTGTACCTGAAATTAAAAACACACAAAATACCTTTCATCAAAGATCAATATCTAAAAATAGGTAATTTTAAGGAGTGTTAATTCCCCCAAACTTAAAGGTTACTTGTACTCATGTAACCCTTGTACTATGTAAACCAAATATAAACTTATGGTAGTGGGTTTCACTTAAAGAATCTTATAGTTTTGTCCCATAAATGTGATACTGAAACTTTTAGAGAAATTTTTAATAACTCAGGTTAAAACTAAAATTTAAGGATATTCTGTAATCAAGTTAGGAAATATGATTTTCTACTAATTTCAGAAATAATTGTAATTTATCACACTAAGCAATTCTAGAGGAATTTAAAGCAAAAAAAATTAAATGAGAACTCGACTAGTAAAGAGACTAATACTTTAAGGTTAAGAATAACTTCAGAAATGAAAATAAGTTTTGTCCTTTAAGATAATTCAAATGAAGCCAATTTTTAATTAGGCATCTCATCAAGCTTCTCCCCACATATCTTCCATTTTTGCTCCTTTCTATATTGATTTTGCTTTTGTTTTTCTTTCAAAATCATATTTAATTCTTTCTTTTCTTTTTTTTCATGTGAGGATTTCTATATCTGGATAGTCTTTACTGATTTTGAACTTCACTATCCTCTTCCTAAAGTTAAAACCTTCTCACATTTCGTTACTTAATAATATGTATTAGTACATTATAATGATTTTCATAGAGTCTCTAGTTCTTTTTGAAGTGTAGATCTAAAATCCGTAGTGTTTCAAAAATACAATTTTTCCTACTCAGAATAGAAAAAGCATATTCCTATACTTTTATAATAAACATCTTAACTTTAGGATTACCCTTCATAACAAAAAACTCTTACTTAAGTCTATTATAACATTTATAAAATTTAAAATATAATTATCTAAAGTTAACACTACATACCACATGCTATGTTAAAATAATTTAAAAATATAGTTTATTGAGGACAAATAAAGTTTAATTTTCAAAAGTTTTTCTCCCTCTCCCAAACTTGAATTTTTAGCTAGTGTAAAACATTAAAATACTTAAAAAGTATGAAGAGAGAAAATTTTAACAAAATTTAATATAACTGGTACTAAAAACATGGAAACAATACAGGTGCAAGTTGTAAAAACATGTGTTGAGTAGTAGTACTTCTAAAATCACCATGTATAACATAGAAATTGTAAAGTAAGAGACTACTCTAACACACAGGCAATATGATATAAACTAGAATAAGAGTAAACAATAAAATAAATAGAAAATGCAGTTCATGAGTTTAACATACATCAAAAGTAACTAACACAAATAAAGCCTATATCAAGGAACTACATCAAAAAAGTTAAAACCTCCTAATCATCCTCCCCCTCCACATCATCATAACCAACATCTTCATCCATCATCATTCTACGCTCAAAAGGTGTGTAGTGAGGGTAATCAGAAAACTCAACACTGTGGTCACCACACGTAAAGCTCACTAAAGAAGTGCTGAAGTTGGCTTCATAATCACTCTTCCTTCTCATGTATTGTTCTAGCTGGTCTCAATGATCCTCAGTATCCTGAAGCTGACATTGCAACAAAAACATATCAGATTGAAATTCCATTATTTGATCTCACAACTCTTCCAAAGTACAAGGAGGTGGAGCAGTGACACTGGAGGTAGAAGGTCTAGAGTTAGAAGCAGATGGAATATCAGAAGTTGGACCTCAAGATGTTCCATAGAGATCCACATTAGCCTTTCCAATAAGCTTTAGTGGCTTTAGTTGCTCCTCCCAAGTCTCATATTTCAATCCAAGTTCTTTAAAGATAGTAAAGATAAGGGAAGAGAAACTCAAACCTACATAAGAACTAGCTCCGACGGAGGTGTAAATAACCTTGAAGATAAGAGAGCCAACATCAGTGGGTTTCATCTTTTGAATGCAATAGTTCAGGATGTCTCTCTCATATGTCACCTTGCTCAAATGGTTCGATGCAAGTAGTCAAGTAGAAATAAATTAATGTCATGCCTTCGATGGGGGCATCAAGTGTAGAAGAAGGAAAGTTTACCTTATGTTCATTTATGATCTTCCCGACTCCACACCCATCAGTAAGGTAAGCAATAATGTCATCTAGCTTAGACTAAGAAGGTTCAAAATTGAATAGTAGCAATCTAAAGAGGGAGTTAAACTATATAACACTTTGATCATCTCAGGAGTGAACTCAACTCTCCTTCCTCTAATAAATACTTAGTCCTCTGGGGCTTCAAGTAGATTCACATAAAATTCCCTCACGACCAAAATAACTGCTATGACAGTGAATTAGCAGAAAACCTCCCAGTGTCGTGCAGCAATCAGATTTTTGACGGCCCACCGGACTAAAAACGTTTTTCTCCACAATAAACTTCCTAAAAAACATAAAATCATCATATTTATCTTGTACTTTGTGATTGAAAAACTTTGCGTTGTCAAAAATTTTTCCCCTTTTCCTCTCATAGTTTTAGGAGCCATGTCACAAACCTAAAAAAATTCAAAATAATTTGCATATATTAGTTCTAAAGGCTTCTACAAGTAGTTTCCAAGCAAGTGAAGCTTCCATCCATGGATTTCTCACTACAAATTTCATAATTTTTCAAGTTTCGGCCTCCACTTAATATGGAAGAAATCCATGGAAACAACAAATTTTTTATGCTAAAATGTATATCTAACCTCAAAAATATGAAATTCGGTGTTTTTTGGCTCTAAAACGTGAAGAATCACGAGTTATGGAGAGCCCTATGAGTCTCTTTTGCTAACTAGAGGAAGAAGATGACATTAAAAGGTGAAAAATGGTGATGGTACAGTTTAAATCATGAGTTTAAGCCTTTTCGACCGGTTCAGCCGGCCTGGTGCCTTGCTGTGCAAACGACTGGTGCGTAGGCGCCCGACTTGAATTTTGAAAGGTTTGCTTTTTAAGTACAACACAACAAGTCTAAGGCCTCTAAACCAAAATTACTTCAATTTACCATCATTCCATTAATCAATTATCTTTCAAACATCTTCTAACTTCTATTTGCTCAATCATAACTTCAAAACTTTCATTCATTCCAACATTATAACACACAGGATTTTCACAATCTTAACACATTTTCATTAATAACAAACAAGTTTCAATACAATATACACAATAAAGCAATACAAGAGATCAAACCAACACTAACACAAATACCAAATTTGGTAGTACTGAACACACCCACTATTAAAGTCGACTTAATAATTGCAATCACAAACATCTAACACTTTTAATCCTTTCGATGATTAGTAATTGTTGGAACCATTATCTTCTATCTTTTTTATTGATAGAGATTTGTGATCATGCAACATTATCTTTTGTAGCAATTTTTTCATTGATCCACTTGTTATCGTGATACAAACTTTCCTGATCGTCTTGATAACATGCCAACTAATTGAATTGGAGTATCATATTCCACTTCAAATGCTCGTACTGGTGATACATGTCACTCAACTTTTTTGTGCATAATTGTCAACCCCTCTTCAATCTTCATTAATTTGTCGGTGATCCACTCCAAACTAAGTGCTAGGAAGCCATTGAAGTAAGGTTGGGCGTCCTTGTGCACAAACCTCTTCTCATTTGCACCACTGTTACTTTTACTCTCCATTTAGACAAGGAAAATCAATTTAGCACTCAATTGCTTTTGAAAGCCTCTTTTCTTTGGGCCAAAATTTGAAGTTCTAACCTCTAGGGATGAGATTAGGGGGGTTTAAAGGAAATGAATGGGTTAAAATCGTTGGGGGCAGTTTTACCCATGTCTTTTAATTGTGGCGCCTAGGCACCAGATTCTAGCGCTTAGGCGCCAGATTTTGGAGCTTACGCGCTAGATTCTGGAGTCTTACTGAATGGTGGTGCGTAGGCACCAGGTTTGGTGCCTAGGCAATAGTGCCCAAGTAAGCACTGTTTTGCCTTGCGTCAAATTTTTCATGTCCCAATCTTGTTCCCATCATCAAATTAGTATTTTTGCTCTTCCTTACATCTAGTAAGTCTCAGTACTACATCACATAGTCCATAAAAACAAAAATCATAAATAAATCCACATAGATAACTATGAGTTGCCTCCCACAAAGTGCTTATTTTAACATTGTTAGCCTGGCGTATCCAATGTTTTACTCTTGTTGACCCAACATCAGGATCTCTTCATAAGAAGGATTGTTTACAAAAAGGTAAGATTTCAGTTGATGTCCATTTACTTTAATTATTCATATAGTGGATCTTTAATATCCACAACACCATTAGGATAAACTTTCATTACAATAAATGACCCCGACCACCTGGAGTTTAGTTTTTTTGGGAAATAATTTGAATCGAGTATCGTCTAATAAAACCTCTTGCCTAGGCTTGAAATCTTTTTTAAAAATCTTTCGATCATGCCAATTTTTCATTTTTTCCTTATAACTTCTAGCATTCTTATAAGATTCATTTCTAAGTTCCTCGAGCTCATTTAACTACAGTAATCATTTCTCACCAGCATCTTTCACATTATAATTAAATTCCATTTTTGCTCAGTAAGCTTTATGTCCTAATTCAATTGGAAAATGATAAGCCTTCCCAAATATGAGCATATATGGTCATTCTTATAGAAGTTTTGTAAGTAGTGTTATATGCCCATAATACATAATCAAGTCTAGCAAACCAATCTTTCCTATTATGATTTACAGTCTTTTCCAAAATGCTTTTAATTACATGATTAGATAGTTCTACTAGGCCACTGGTTTGAGGGTGATAGATTGTGGCAGTTTGATGTTTAATTCTATATTTTCTCATTAATGTTTCAATTGTAAAGTTCTTTAAATGACTTCCCTCATCTGTAATGATCACTCTTAGCATTCCAAATCTAGTAAAAATATTTTTCTTTAAAAAATTTACAACTCTTTGAGCATCACAATTGGGTAAAGTAACGACTTCAATCAAATTTGAAACATAATCCACAACAATTAAAAAATATATATTTCCATTAGAGGGTATAAATGGTCTCATAAAATCCAAACCCCGCACACCAAAAATTTCAACTTCCAGGGTAAAATTTAGTGGCATTTTATTTCTCTTAGAAATATTGTCTACTCTTTGACATTTATCACATGTTTTTTCATAAGTATTAACATACCCAAATAAAGTAAGCCAATAAAATCCTAATTGTAAAATTTTAATTGCAATTCTATCCACTCCAAAATGTCTCCCAATATCAAATTCATGACATTTCTTAATAATTTCTTGGTTTCTTCAAAAGACACACATCTTCAGATGACTAAGTCCTTACATTTTTTTTATATAAGGGTCATCCCAAAAGTAAAATCTTGCATCGTGAATAAACTTTTTCTTTTGGTGGCTTTCTAATCCGCAAGGTAAAATATTACTAACTATGTAGTTAACTGTATCAACATACCATGGAATATGACACTCAGAAATAGTGTATAATTATTCATCAAAAAATGTTCATTTATTTTAATATCATTATCACCATAACTTTCCTGTTCTGGCCTTGATAAATGGTCACGATATGATTATCAATGCCCTTCTTATCTACTACTTGAAAATCAAACTCTTGCATAAAAAATAACCCATCTAATTAATCATGGTTTTACATCCATCTTCAGCATCAAGTATTTAATAGGAGAATGATCAGTATACACAATACTTTTCACCTCAATAAGATAAAGTCTAAATTTATCAAAAGCATACACTATTGCTAATAATTCCATTTGAGTAGTGGTATAATTAATTTGAGCTTCATTAAGGGTTTTACTAGCACAACATATAAACTTGAAGATCTTATCATAATTTTGCCCTAATATTGCCCCAATAACATAATCAATTGCATCACACATTAATTCAAATGGTTTTTCCCAGTTAAGTGAAATGATAATAAGTGCCGTGATTAATCTTTCCTTTAATAAATATAAGGCATTTAGGCTTTCCACATTAAAATTAAATTTCATGTTTTTTCTAAAAGATGGCATATAGGCTTAGCAATTTCTTAAAATTCTTTAATATAATGTCTGTAGAACCCAATATGTCCTAGAAAACTTTTAACTCCTCTCGCTGATGTAGGAGGTGGTAATTCAATAATAACTTGAATATTTTCTGGATCTACTTCCATGTCATTTTCAGAAATCATATATCTTAACACAATTTCTCCTGTGATCATAAATTAACATTTTTACCAATTGAGAACTAAAATTATTTATTCACAACGTTTTAAAACCTTAGCTAAATGACCTAAACATGAATTAAAAGAAGTTCCAAAAACTATGAAACCCTTCATGAAAACTTCAATTCTTTTCTAAATTAAATTGCATAAAATAAACATCATGCACCTTTGAAAAGTTACATGCGCATTAAATAAACCAAAAGACATCTTTCTAAGAACAAAAGTTCCATATGGACTAGTAAATGTTGACTTTTTTTGGTCCTCAGGAGCTATATGTATTTGATGGTATCCATCCAAAAAGAAAAAATAACGATGCCATGTTAGTCAATCCAACATTTGTTTCAGAAAAGGTAGAAGAAAATGATCTTTCTAAGTGGCAAGGTTTAGCTTTTCTATAATCAATACAAATCCACCACCGAGTGACTTGTTTTGTTTGAATTAATTCGTTCCGCTCATTTACAACTACAGTCACTCCCTCTTTCTTACAAATGTAGTGAATTGAACTTATCCAAACACTGTTAGAAATAGGATAGATGATTCCAACATCCAACCATTTTAAACTTTATTTCTTAACAACTTCTTTCATAATAGGTTCAATCTCCTCTAAGGATCAACCCTAGGTTTATGATTATCTTCCATTAAAATTCTGTGCATATAGATTGAAGGGTTCATTCCTTTAATATCAGTTAATGTCCATTCAAAGGCTCTCTTATGTTTTTTCAACGTGTCCATTAATTTTTATTGTTGAACTTCAGTTAAATCATAGGATCTTATTACAAGTAATGTAGATGAATTCCCTAGAAAAGTGTACTTTAAATGAGTAGGGAGCATATTTATCTCAAGTTTAGGAGATTTTTCAATTGAAGGAATCAGATGTTTATTATTTTCAGTAGTATCTAAAATCTCAAAAATTTCCTGAACATAATTTAAATCATCAGTGTTTATCTCATTTGAAAAATCAGTTTAATTTTCATCGTCTAGTTCTTGTGGATTTATTTTGAATTCATAACTTTCTCTAAAATGACTATTAAACAGATAATCAATAGCAACCATTCTATAACATTTATCATTTTTCTTTTAGCTAAATACACCATAGATTTTAGCACATTAGATGTAACTTCCTTGTCATTAACTCTCATAGTTAACTCTCTTTTTTACACATCTATCATTTCTCGTCTAATGACAAGGAAAGGTATTCCCAAAATGATAGGTATTTTCTTATCTTCCTCCATATCCAAAATAATGAAATCCATAGGAAAGATAAATTTATCAACTTTTATAAGTACATCTTCTATCAACTAACTGAAGGGTTACAGTAGTGGGAGAAATCTATCCTAAGCCCAATCTTCTAAATAGAGATAATGACATGAGGTTAATGCTAGCTCCTAAATCACGTAAAGCTTTTTCACAAAATCTTTCTCCAATCATACAAGGTATAGTAAAGCTACCAAGATCCTTGAGTTTTTGAAGAAGCTTTTTATGAATTATTGCACTACATTCTTCACCTAGTACAACCGCCTCATAATCATCAAACTTTCTCTTTTTGTTCAAAATTTGTTTCATAAATTTAGCATAACCTGGCATCTATTTCAAGGCTTCAACAAAATGAATGTAATTGTAAGCTTTTTAAATATCTCAAAAAACATTGAAAGTTGTTGATCCAATTTTTGTTGTTTAAGTCTTTAAGGAGAAGGAGGTGATGGTCTTTCTAAATTAATCTTAATTGTAGAGAAAAGTTTTTCCTCATGTTAAGAACATTTTCTTCAAGTTTTTCAATTTCTACAGTTTCTCTCTCAACTTCAATCTACTTCTAAATTCCAATATTTAATTCCTTGCTTTAACTTGTTATTGTTCTTTGTTTTTGTCTTGCGGATGTATTTCAGATTTACTTGGTAGTGTCCTCTGAGGCATATAGCTAAGTACATTAACAATTTGTCTCAGTTGAATCTCAATATTTCTTATAGCAACACTTTGAATAGATTCCCCATTTGTAACAACACTTATTCTATAGATAGCTTCTTCTCCTTAATTATTTTGATTTTTTGTAAATCAAGGAGGAAAAGAAGTTCTATGCTAATACTGCCTTGGTTGTTCCAGTTTCCTTTTTTGATTGTTCTCCTATTGCTGATTTTCGCCACCAAATATATTATTCCAGTTAAGGTTAGGGTAGTTTTTTCAACCTTCATTGTAATAGTTAGAATATGGGCTCTTGAGGCTATTATTAATTGCATTTAAAGTCTCTAATATTGTTTGAGAATTAATGATTTGTCTTAATGAATTTTCTTCTATCACATGAGGTGTTTAAGAAAATTTCATTCCAAATTGATCTATCTTCCCAAATATTGCAGCAACTTGAGACACCAATATAAAAATTGCATCATTATCATGAACACTAGATACTTTCTTAGGATTTACCCTTTTAGAGGGTCATTGAAAAATTTTCATATCCATCTCTTTAATTAATGCATAAGCTTCATCAAATGGTTTTGACATTAATGAATCTCCAGTAGCAGCATCAATATTAGATCTAAGGGATCCTACTAACCCACTAAAAAATGTTTGAATAATTAACTTGTCTGGTAAGTCTTTAAACAAATCCCAAGCTTCATATATTGACTCCCCTATATACCGAGTAAAAGAGGAAATATCATTTCTAAGCTTGGAAGTTTTTAAAGGTGGAAAATACTAAACCAAGATTTTTTGTGCCAACTCCCTGCATGTTCAAATAGATCCGGGTGCTAATGAGTTTAACCACATCTTAGTTTTATCCCTTAAGGAAAAAAGAAAAAGTCTAAAGTCTAACAATGTCATTTTATATGCCATCTTATTTAAATGTAGCGCACAATTCTAAAAAGCTTGCAAGGTGTAAGTTTGGATTCTCAGATGATGTGTCCCCAAACTGATTGTTTTTTACCATTTTTACACTAGTAGGATTAATTTTAAATGAGTTAGTTGCTATAATAGGGGTTTGTATGCTTAAGTGAATTTTATTTGTTGTAGGGTTTGCATAGTCTCTTAAAGGTATTTGTAAATTATGATGTTAATTTTCAGTAGTATGGTTATCAATGTTAGTTTGTGATTTCTTGAGAATTATGAAGTTCTTTTCATTTTCAAAATTTTCTTATGGTCTAACTCAGAATTGTAGGGAAGTAAACCTTCAGATCTCGAACTATGCATGCACAATTAAAAGTTCAAAAAATAAAAGTAAAACAAAACAGTTAAAATGAGAACATTTTTTTATTTTTAATTTTTTGGTTATTTTAATGTTTTGATATTTTTAGGAAACAAAAAAATACTAATAAAAGAAATTAAAATACATGTCTCCTAAAATAAATTTATAATCAAATAAAAATTTCTAAGTCTAAAAATTTCATTATTACTGGCAACGGCGCTAAAAACTTAACTTTACCCGTAATTATTTAAGTTTTGAAAGATTGTCAAAAACTTGACCCAATTTATATTTTGTGTTTAGTGTGCAAAATAAATATGAAATAAAATTGATGAATGACTTACACACTAGGTGGTACTATACAAGTATACATATCATTTCAAGTAATAAAAAGTTTTTTTTAAAAACCCCCACAGGGAAAAATGGAATTTATGTGCTCTCATAGAAAAATTTCAACTCAAAATTTAAACTAAATTCGTAGGAGAATAATATCGAACTATTTATAACATAGTGTAAACTAAAATTTGCTAGTTCTAAATTAAAGCTAAAAGTAATTGCAAAGTTTCTAAACTATAAATGTGTGAAGGAGTACAATTATAATAAAAAGTTTTTCCTCTTGCAAAAAAATTGTAATCAGTGTAGTAATCAAATGGTTAAAGATGAAAGTGAGGTATTGTGACAAATAAGAGCATATCTATTTTTTACCCTCTCTCGGGCACATAAAGAAAATTGGCTATTCTAAAGTTAAGTTCCTAATTATATGGTAGTGCTGAGTAGATTCTAGCCTCTCACTTCTAGAATACCTACTGTGCCCTCTCTATAAGACCTACCAGGGACTCAAGTTCTCATAGAAGACCAAATTAATAAAGATTCTAGCCTATCACGCTAGAATTATCAATTCTACACCCATCCAAACGTAATTCCTTATCCATTTACACTCCCCCTTGGACATGAAATCCCCTTCATCCAAGGTTTAGAGTGGTACGCACTAGTTGGTGAAATGATAGCCCTTCCGGGTCATTATGTTTTAAAATGGATTTTAACATCACAAATGACCAGTTTGCAAAGAAAATGAAGAACCAGTGAACATACCATCACAAATTGTTGAAATAAAAGAAATCATCAAAACATTCTAACCCCACAAATGATTACTTCTTATTGTAAGGAGAATGAAAAAACAAACTACTCAGAAGTGATGAAGATAAAAAAAATAAAACATTATATATATAACCAGGTTTAATTGAAAATCCTTAAACAAAAGTATATATACTTATCTCAAACTCTTCCCCAAGCAATCTTCCGAAGTTTCTTGACTGAACTTGATTCCATAAGACTCTACCAACAACCACAATCACCAAAATCTCACAATTGTGGCCGCCCAACCCTAATCGTGGTACAACCTATGCAAAAACAACATTTCCATCTTTTTTTTCCTCCCTTTGGACATGTGGAAATGCTTATATACATAAAGCTCTAAAAATAACCAAGAGTCACTTAAGGCGACTTTTCAAAATTTGTCCAAATTCAATGTATATTGGCATAACCGTCTCTGGCTCCTAGGCACCCAACCATTGCATCTAGGCATTAATCAACCTTTCAGACTCCTTGGTGTCAGATCCAGGCGCCTAAGTGCCAACTCATATTTTTGTCCTTTGGCTTCATTTGACCTATTTTTGCTCCATTTTTGCTCATTTTTCTCTTAAACTCCATTTCTTGTAACTGAAATAAAAAAATACAAAATACCTTTCATTAAATTGCAATATCCTTAAAAATGAGCATGAAATACACATATAAAAATAGGTAATTTTAAAGCGTGTCTGTACAACAGGTAGTAGAAGTGGAACAAAGTGGAGAAGAAATGGAGCAAAGCGGACGTGTCGTGGAGTAAAAAGGAACTTAAGGGACTTGCGCCAGCCATTGGGCACCCAGGCACTTCTAACAAGTGCCTTGGCATAACTTTCTTGGGCGCCAAGGCGCCCATGCCCGTACCAGCAGATCGAGAGGCTTGCGCCTGAAACTGCTTGAGCAGTTTTCAGTAATCACTCCCACACATTTTAGAGTGTTATGCAGACACTATAGGGGCATGGAGGGATATGTTTTGGAGAAGAGAATACTTCTAAAGCCAAATAAAAAAAATCTATCTAAAGTCTAGGGTTATATTCTAAGTGGGATTTGCTATTAACTGAAGAGTTTGGTGAGATTAGTGAGTTGTATTGGAGGAAAGACATTCAACACTGGTGGATTTTCTTTGGGGAGAAACTTCCAACACTTTATAAAGGGAAAAAGCTAAGTATTATATTCTCTTATATATTGTGACTTTTTGTAAATACAATTACAGTGGACTTGCTTTGTTTCAAAGATGTGTTGTGTTTTCTCAATGTTTTATGAGTAGTCTTTTTACCTCTTTTCTTGTGGTGAATAAGTAGGTTGTGTAAGAATAGTATAATACTTTAAAAATTGGTTTTCAATCTTTAATGAGATAAGTATTCTTCAAAGCTTAATTTACTTTTTATCTGGCTAAATGAGACGTCTTAATTTAGTGGAAATTTTTATTTTGTTTTGTTTGTGATTAAATTTTAAGTTGTCTTATATTTTTATTATTGCGGGAGTGAATTTTATCTTGTTTAATTTTTAGTTTTGGTTTTGACATGTTGGGTGACCTTAAGCATGCAAGCAAGAAACAAGAGGTACAAAAAAGTAAATGCAATAACTTAAAAGCGTACCTGTCGATTCTTCCTGCTCCTCCACCTGAAAGGTTAGCATTGTCAATATGTATATAATTTTTCAAGGAATTTAAATTGTAGGAGTTGATGAAGGTATAGCTACCAAACCCCACGTTATGACTTTATTGAGTCTCAGAAGATCTTAGTGAATGATTTAGAACAAAATAACAAGTTCAATTTGCCCTTCAAAATATTCAAGAGATCTCAAAGTGTTTGGAGCATGCCCCTGAACCACTTTGAAGATTTCTTGAAATATTTAAAATTCATTTAGGACTTAGCATATAGTTCTATTAATCATCCAAGGTTAAGCTAAGGTTATCCCATTGCTCAAGGAAACTTGATGTTTTATTTACCCCAAGGCTAGGACACTCAATCAATCAATTGATGTTTTATTTAAGAATTATGTGGGTGGGTTCCCTTAAGGTAAATTTAAGTAAAGGTTTTGATTCCCAAGGTTAAAATTGGATTTGTAGTGTAAAAAGGTGTTGATCATCAATCATGTCATCTTTTAAATCCGATCAAATGAGTTTAAATGTCAAGCCTAAATCACTACCTGGCCCTGAAAAATCACAATAGGTGAAATTGATGGTGATTAAAATTTTGGTTTAAGTGACATATGTTCCTATTGAAAGATCACATCATCATTAATTTTAGGCCTAATATAAGTCAATTATCATCTTCCTAGCTTAAGCCCATCACTTAAGAATCATTTGATCTTAATTGACTTTCATGTTATGATGATTAGGGAAATTAGGATTTTGTTCACATTATGAAAAGGTGTAAAGGGATTTTCTACCTTTTAATACCATTGTATTTCAATCATCAAAACACGTTCATTTGGATCAAAATTACCCATTTTCCTTTTGTTAACCCTAACTTTTAGATAAGGCACCAAAATCTAAAGTTACCCCTTTGCCCTTGGAGCTTTCCATTTCATAATTCATTAAGCACAACTCAAATGACTTTGAGAATTTAGAGTGTCCTATATATGGATCAATTAAAACATTAGAGGAGAAAATGTGGGATTTCAAAATTTAATTTAATTTAAATAATCATTTAAACTTAAAAGGTTGTATTTTCAAAGTTACTTTTACTTAACTATCCAAAATAAAGTTTTTATTCATGAGAAAATCACTACAGGTCCCCTTAGGTCAGAGAAACAAGTTGAAAAAATTTCATGATTTTTTGAATTAAATTATTATTATTATCATTTAATTATTTTGCAATGGATTAATTTTCAAAATCAGGGTAATCTTATGAGAAAGCATGTAATGTCTAAGCTTTTGAGCGGTGAAAATTAATGCCAGACATTGCTTCTCAATAGGTGGTGTCGGCATTATTTTGGGTTGGTTTGTGGGGTTGCCCGTAAGAAGCTGTCGGTCGTTGGAATCGAAATCCCGTCGCCCGCTTTGGAAGGACGTTGAAGTATGAAATCAAACTGACCCATATTTTTCATAGTTTAAAAATGAAAGAGCACTGTACCTCAAATCATGTATCTATCCCGAAGGACAAACACAAGACTTGAGGATGAGGCTCGATCAAATAAACTAAG
>NEWO01002085.1:9855-27515 GCA_003013225.1 Phalaenopsis aphrodite
TTTTAGCCTTGTAGTTTTCATATTAGCACCTGCAGTATTTCAAAATTTATGTTCAAGAATCATAATCTCCAACAGGTATGAATTTTGTTTATATATATTTAATGCTTTCTTTTACCCTTCATTTTTAAAGTTCTTCATGTAAAAATCTTTTAAAAATTTAAGTTTCGGGGCGGGGGGGGGAGAAGAAATATCATTCTTAGAAAAGAACTTAATTTTATTTTCCCTCACTTAACTATATTTTCAAAATTTTAAATTTAACATGACCTTTGGTATTAGAGGTTAACTTTGGATAACTATATTTATGTTTCTAAATATATAGTAAATTTAAGTAAAAATTTCAATAATAAAGGTTAATTCTAGGGGCTAAGATATCTGGTAAAAGAGAATAAGACTACGTTTTTCTATTTTTAGTAAAGGAAATTTGTATTTTTGAAGTATTAAAAATCTTAAAGAAATTCATGTAAAAAAAAGAATTAAACTTTATGAAATCTTTAAGTTAATATAAATTTGTAAAGTGAAAAAAATGTAAAAAGTTTTTAACTTTAAAAAGAGGATAGTGAAGTTCAAAATCATTAAAGGCTATTCAGATATAGTAATCCTCAGAAAATAAAAGAAAATTGAAGAAAAAGAAAAGAAAAGAAAAATAAAAGAAAAAGAAAAGATACGGGAGAAGCTTGACGAGATGTCTAATTAAAAATTGGCTTCACTTGAATCAACTTAAGCTAAAAAACTTGGACACATTTTATAAACTTTTTATTTGAATGTGAGCTTAATTATTAATAAAGTTTTATAAAGTTCTTTTTCATATGAATTTTCTAAGTGACTTTAATATGACAAATTGCATTTTTTTCTTGAAAGAAGTAGAGGATCAGAAACCTTAAGACTTAATTACTGAATATCCTTACACCTTTAGTATTAACTGAATTGTTTTAAATTTTTCTTAAGTTAAACTAATATATTTAGAGAACTAAAATATGGAAATCTAAAAATTAAATTCTTTACCATAAGTCATATTTTTTATGTAGTAGAGAAGTTACTTGAGGACAAGTAACATGTAAGTTTAAGGGATTTTGATACCGAAAATATATGCATTTTAAGACCCATATTTTATACTCATTTTTTGTGATATTGCACTTTAATGGAAGGTGTTTTGATGTTTTATAACAGTTTATTGGTTTTTAGGGCTTAAAGAAACAAGAAAGCAAAAATGATGAAATTTGGAGTCAAAATTACGTTTTTGAAGAAACACTCAGCGCCTGCAGCACCGAGGTCAGCGTCGACAGCGCCTAACAACTTAAGGCTGGAGATTTTTACTCAGCGCTCACGGCGCCAAACGCATTGCAAACCCCGTTTCTAGAAGTTTATATGTATTTGGACGATTTTTTGAAGAGCTTTTGGAGGCATTTCTTAAAGAACCGACCTTGAGCTCTATTTGGGGCCGAATTTCATTAGAAAAAGTGCTCCTCTACATTTTTCACTCCTTTACATTCATTTTTTGCACCACATCATTCCATTCCACTACCATATTGAAGTCAATTTTTTTTTTATTTTTCTTTCATACTTTAGAGTTTTTGTGGTGAGATTTAGTGTGAAACTTTCTGTAAGAGTGTTGGAGAAGGAGAAAAGTGAGAGATACCTTCTTCCTGCATTTTTAAGGAAAGGCTACAAAAGATTTGCTTTGAGAAAGAGTTTTTCAGATAAGTACTATTTGTTTATGAGTGTTGTATGAACTTTTTATATATGAAATTTGTGTTTTGTTATTTCTTTCTCTTGAAGTTTGAGTAGTTCCCTCTATCTTTCTCTCTACTCTGAGATATGGTGAAATGAAGAGATAATATGGATGTGTTAATATTAAAATGTAAAATAAATTATGATGATTTTTCAAATCCAAACTTAATTTACTTTTCGATCTAGCCAATTGAATTATCATAATGTGTTGTGAAACATATGATCCGAAAAATGGAGTATGAGTTCTACAACAGAGTGAGGATCACATTTGATTCCATGGAGGAGAACATTTTTGATGGAGTTAAGTTTAAATAAATAGAAAAATATTCTTTGTTGAGTGTAGAATTGGAGAACGTTTAGGGTAATAGACTAAAATCTTCAATTCGGTCTTATTGATTAAAAACTAATGCGAGAGCTAGCCTTCAGGTGAAGGGAAGTGAGAGCTCTGGAGTGGGAGTCGGTATCCTCCTAACCTAGCCACAGATTCAAGGACTAAACACTGAGATTAGCCAATGATTTTCTATGCACTGTATCAGGGTAGAGAATTAAAATTGCTCCTATTTGGCACAATACATATTATGAACATTTATTTCATCTCATTTTATCATAGCCTCATTATAGTGGGAAGGTCACATAAGATTCTTTGTTACATAAACATAGTTAATAGATTAGTATCTGTTTCAAACTTTGCATTTTTGATTTGATTATAGTTTAGAAATTTAATATTGATTACATCTCAACAATTGAAATTAGTGACAGTGATTTCAATTGACTTTCTATGAATTTCCTATCAAATTTATCATTTCTAATTTAAACCTTTCCCATGGGATCGACATTTGGGGCTTAAATAGAAAGTTCATTATTACTTGATAACGATACATATACTTGCATAGAATATGAAGATTAATCGATTATAACTATTTAAATTTTACACAGTCTATCGCAACAAAAAAATCGGATCACTAGGCAGGGAAGATACTAGCTCTCACTCTAGAGTTCCCTCGATTCCCTCCACCTAGGGGCTAACATTCTCGTATCAGAACCTAAAATAATAAACAAAATTGGGGCCTTTAACCTGTCACTTTAAAGTCCTCTGACTCTACACCCTTTAATGAATATTTCCCATTTTATTTGCACTCAATCATATGAACTACATTCTCATTCATATAACCTCACGTGATTCTTTCCAATTATTGACTGAGACGATACCGACCCAGTTATTACATATTCTCACAATAAATTTTAACATCTAGATTGGCCAAATAAAGAAGTAAATGAAGGGCATGGATTTAAATCATCACAACTTCTTCCAACATTAAAGATCAATACTCTCCACAACTTCCATCCAACACCTAATTACTTATCATTTTAAGAAGAAATATAAAGAAAACTACTCAGAATCCATGAAGAAAATAAAACCACACTTTAGTTTAAAAGTAGAAATCATTGTTAAACAAACAACAAGTCTCAATTAAAACTAAAAGTAGTCTAAAACAAAAGATAAAAAGTTATCTCAAGTCCTCCACCAAACTCTTGAAGTTCCTTTGAATCTCTTCTCTTTTACAATACTCAATATAAAAACTAAAATAAAAAGGATAAAATAAATATGTGGTGTCAGAAAATCTCTTTGAACTAACTCCCCAATTCAAGAACTTTCAAAACTTTCTCTTTTCAAGCACACATTCAAACACTCAATTTTCATTATTTTATAAATCTCCAAAAGGTGCCTTGGTATCTCTTCAAAATATGTCTTTATTCTATGTATTTCTCTAAGAGATACCTTTTTTCGCAATACTTTTCATCCATGGTGGTTGTAACCACCTATTAAGCCAATGGGTGCCTCAAAAACCTTTTTAAAATTCGCAAAAACTGAATTTACTCATCCAATAAGTACCACTGAAGCTTAAGAGTGGGGCCTCTGATGCTTAGGCATGGCCTTCTCTATTTAACTGGTGCTTAAGCGCCTGATTTGGCGCTTAGGCGCCAAAACACTCTTGCCCAATTTTCTCTTATTTGCTTCAAATTTGATCATTTTTCACTCTTTTAAGCATTTTTCACCTTTTTACCTTTACCTGAAAGAAAAAAACACAAATACCATCCATTAAAGCGCAATATCTCAAAAATAGGTATAAAAATGCATCTAAAACTACTATATATTTTAGGTGTATCATCTATCCCTATGGAGTTGTTAATATTAAAAATCCTAAGAATGGAAGGATATTTAAAGTAAATGGGCACAGATTAAAACCATATTTTGATGGTCAATGATCACTTTTTAAAGAAACTATAATTTTGGGTCACCCAGAATAAAAACCGGGAATGTTGGGCGAAAGACATTAAACCAAGCGCTTTGTGGGAGGCAACTCATACTTATCATTATTTACTTTGGTTTTTTAGTTTTTACTCAGAATATTTTACATATATTTATATTTTTACTTTCATAGAGTCCGTGTATTTAAGAAAACAATTTAAAAATATCTTTATTTACCTAATTTTATGGACTAATTGAGAATTTTTTATCAAAATCGAAAATGCAACTTTTTAAAATTGGCACATGAAGCGCCAGATTGGCCCATGATGCACCGAATTTAAGAGAGCTGGTGCATGATGTGCCAGAATTTGCGCATGAAGCGGCACAATGAAAAAAAAGACTTAATATGTATCAAAAGGCAGTTGGGAAGTGCTTTATTACACTACTGTTCTCGTAGTCGTCCTTACGGTGAAAGAATTTTACGCAAATCTACATGGAATTAACCGAGGAATTTTCTATGTCCAAGGCAGGTTTGTGCAAATCACTCCTTCAAGAATAAACGAGATGTTTATTATTGAAAATGTGCATATATGTCATTAAGCAAATTTTACTCGTACGAGAGATAATATGAATGAACTTTATTGGTACATTACAGATGAAGATGTGAATTGGGAGGCCAGAGATGATAAGAATGTAAGTTTTTTCTTTATCATCATTAAATCTTGTTTCTAAGGCATGACACTTCTTTATTGCATAGAAATTACTGCCTACTATGAAAATAAGTAAGGTAACTAAAGAGAGTGCTATTTTAAATTACTGTATTCAAATCAAAAAACCTATTAATATTGGAGTTATCATTGTGAAATTAATTTTGGGTTTGATTGTGAATGGGTCTGCAACCAGACTTGGACATTGATCCACTATTTTTCTAATATGCAGTCAATCGCAAGTACCATACGAGAGTTGGGAAAAAGTTCTTCTTCCTTGGATGCTCATGGATCTAGAAGTCTATTGCAACTATACTGGAATGGAAGATGAAAATGATATGAATGTATTGATGGATCAGGGATCCCAAAATTCATTAGCTATTGAGCCTTACTTCATTTTTAATGCACTTTTGAAATGGTTCATAAAGTTAGAAAAAGAGGTGCAGAATCTTGTGCCTGCAATGGGAAATATTTCTGAAATGTTTGATCACTTGGATTGGAGACTTAAAGAACATTTTGAGCATACCGGTCATATTTATGATGGCTTTGTACGTATGTTCAAGGAACATGCTTTGATTGGGAAGGATTCAACTGATGAGTTTCCTTATCGACCTTTCTACAACTTATATGTGAACTACCAGTCTATGGGAGATATCCAGGAGGATGAGAGTGAAGAAGATGTTTGAACTTAAACTATGCACAAAACATTTTATTTAGTACTACTTGTTTTTGTTGTTTGATGTGTTGGATTGCATTTACTTTTATTGTTGAATTATATCGATGTTTGTGTTTGGAATTTTGATGTTTAGATTTCACTATTAGTATGTTTTGGTTTGTTTTAAACACTGAATTAGATGTTTGTTGGCTTGATAAATGTTAGTTTGTAATAGTGTGGATTATATATATATATATAAGTGAGTTTTGTGTTGTTTGTGAAAGAAGGATGTTAGAGTAATGTTTAATTATGCTTATAGGGTTCATATGAGATAATTAGAGGTAGACATAAAGCGGTATGGAGCAAATTTTCATAGAAAATGAAATCTGGAAAAAATAAGGTGTTGGCGTATGATGCGCCAGATTGGTGCATGATGCATCAGATTACAGAGAGTTGGCACATGATGAGCCATATTTGACGCATGATGCACTAAATTCCCAAAAACACTAGATTGCCTAAAAAAATTGTGAAATTGTACAGTGAAACTCCATTTTTACTGCTTGGGTTGTCTCCTACCTCTAAACATGGACCTAGGGCTTCACATTGGGTGCTATAGAAAAGATTTGGAGGCTAAAAATCATTGATTTCATCTTCTCTTGGTAAAAGCTTCACCTTAACTAAGAAATTTTTTATTTTCACCTTGGATTTTTCCTACATTATGGAAATCTAAAAATTGGGATTTTCGATAAAAAAAAAGCTTCAAAAAAACTCATGGTGAAAAGTTTCTTACCAAATAATCTTACTTAGGGAGTTAGATTTTTTATTTTGTAATTTATTTAGTATTTATTTAGATTTTGATAGAATTTCAAATGGCTCCACGAGTAAAGAGAGGAAGCACATATGATTTTGATGCAAGAAGATTTGTTAATTTAAAGACTCAACACAGTTATGATACTAATCCGGGTGGCATTTGCTAATTCGGGTGGCGAGCTCGGGAGGTTGATTCTTGCCAAAGATTAGGAATGATTTTGCTACTTCACTGCTGTAATTGTTTTGCTAATGATTTCGGGAGTTTTATGCCAACTTGAGATTTATTGATGAAGATCACATTCTCGTGAGAGGTAAGCAAGTTGAATTTACTGTCGAAAGAATCAATACTTTTAATGGGCTGAGGAATGTATTTTTCAATGAATATGTTGCATTTATGATGACATATTCATCACTGGATGAAGTGATTGCCTTTTTGACTGATGGAAAAGGAGAATGGAGGATTAAAAATAAAAAGATAGTTAACTTCTGCGCTTCCATATTGACTAGTCAGTAAAAGGTATAGCACCACTTCATTTATCCTATATTACTCCCAACCAATCATCTTACAGATGACAAAGCAATAAATGTTGGTGCTCTTACAGTTCATCATGCATGAAGCATAACTAAGAGCTCTACAGGTAGTGGTTTAGGTTACCCTGCCCTGATTTTCACTCTTTGTGAACAATCAGAAATAAAGTCCCATAGAAATGAAGAAAGATTACAACCACAAAATCCTATTGGGAGCATATGATTCAGAGAGTTGAATCATTTGTTGAATCTAGGGGCTGAAGAAGCGATAGACCCTCTACATCAGCTATAGGGGCATCTACTCCTGGACCTGCATCATTAGAAAATATTATGGACCAACTCATGATTCAACAATTCGATATAGTAAATATTTAAAATTAAATTAGAGAGATCGGAGCAAAAAATGCTTATAATGATGAGTATCAGCAGAGGAAAGTTCGGCATGATATAGCTTTTAAGGATGTTATGGAAAGGTATCTTAAGGGTGAATACAATGTGACATTTCCTACTTACCCTAGCTTTACTCCATATGTTGTTATTCATGAAGAAGAAGAAGAAGAAGAAGAAGAAGAAGAAGAAGATGATGATGATGATGATGATAATGATGATGATGAAGAGAAAGGTGATGAAGATTGATATTTTCTGAAGTTAGTTTACTTTGTTTACTTGTTTGTTTGTTTTGTATGTTGTTTCAATTTTATTTGGATAGCATTTGAAACTGCAGTAGTAAAAACTTTTATTTTTGTGTTGTGAACTTAAAATTTTAATTGTAACAGTAGATTGATTTTTCTATATTTTTAGTATTTTCAATTTTTGTTTCTGTTTTTAAATCTCCATAAATTCTATAGAATATATTATGTCTCATTTAATGCTTTAAAGCCTGTATGTATTTTAAAGTTATTATCTGTAGTATACCAGAGCCTAGTTCATAATCAGAAATCCTCTACATGTTAGTCTTTATTTTAATGCATTTACTATTTTCTTTCACCAACTGAATTTTGTACTAAAATATTTTTAAAATACTTAAAAACTTAAGTTTGAGGGGAAAAATTTTTTCCTTTAAACAGAAGTAAACTAAATTTTATTTGTCCTTAAGTAACAGTAATTTTAAAATTAATTTAACATGACCCAGGATATTAAGATTAAACTTTAAATGACTATACTTAAGTTTATTAATATTATGGTAAATTTAGGTAAAAGTTTTTAATAATGAAGGTCAATTCTAAAGTTAAAGATATTTAGTGTGATAAGATAAGACTAAGTTTTTCTATTTAAAGTAAAGTAAATTGTATTTTTTAAGTATTAAGAATTTTAGACATTCATGTGAGAAGAAAAGAATGAGACATTATGAAAATCATAAACTAATATGAATTTATAAAGTGTAGAAACGTAAGGAGTTTTGACTTTGAGTAGATGATAGTGAAATTCAAAACTATTAAAGGTTATCCAGATATAGTAATCCTCACTTGAAAAAGAAAAAGAAAAATAAAAGAAAGGATTGAAAAGATCCTAAATTAAAAAAAAGGAAAATAAAATAAAAAGGAAAGGAAAGAAAAATAACTGGGAGAAGCTTGAGGAAATTCCTAATAAAAAATTGGTTTCATTAGAATCAACTTAAGGAAAAAGCTTTACTACATTTTCTAAACTTATATTGGATTACTAGTAGCATTATTTGGAAAGTTTTCCCGAAGTTCTTTTTCATATTAATATTCTAAATGTCCTTGATATGACTAATTGCAATTCTTATTGTAATAAGTAGAGAATCAGAAATCTTAAAATTGACTACTAAGCTTAGAATTTGAATCTAAGTTATTAAAGGTTTTTCTTAAATTTTACTATTTTATTAGTTGAACTATTGTATGGAAGTTATAAGTTAGTCTCTATCCTAAGTTATATACATTTATGTAGTAAAAGGGTCGCTAGAGGACAAGTAACATTTAAGTTTGGGGGATTTTGATACACCAAAATAATATGTTGCTATAAGTATACATTTTATGCTTATTTTTGGTGGTATTGCACTTTAAAGAAGGTTATTTTCATATTTTTGTTGTTGGATATCAATTTTAGGCGTTTGGAGCAGCAAAAAGGACAAAATTTTGAGCCAAAACATCAAAGTTTCAAATTATGACGCATGATGGCCAGATTGGCCCAAGACACATCAGATTGGAGCCAGATGCGCCAAAACCCTAAACAACATGTCCTTCAAAAAACTGGCATATGATGCTCCAGCTTGGCGCTAGATGTGCCATTTGACAAAGAGTTGGCGAATGATGCGCCAGATGCACCAGGGACAACTTTTTTGCGGATTAAGGTTGTTTGAGATGAATTTTGCGTGAATTTTCAAAGGGATGCTTGTTCTAAACACCCCTTGGAGTGATTAAAAGCATCTAGACACTTTGGAATATTCTTTTATGAAGGGATATGTCTCTTGTATCAATGGACATGTCTTTTAAATTCAAAAGAGTTGACTTTCAAACAAAATTTTGGGGGGAATTTTAAATTTTTATGGGGGGAAGTCTAGGGCTTGAAGAAGAGTAGGGAGGAGTTTGGAGTGAGTGGGCACTAGTGAGAGGGTGTGGTGTGGAAGAGAGTTAGAGAGAGTGATAGGGCATGGCGTGAAAGAGAGTTAGACAGAGAGATAATGTCAAGGGCTTAGAGATTTTCTTCAAGGATTGTAAGAGGAGAGGGAGGGTGAGAGATTTCTTCTTCATTACACTTCTTAGAGAGAATTGAGAGTGGTTGTAAAGAGAGAAAGTCTTAGAGAGAACTTCTAGGAGTTTCCTTGGGAAGGATTATGGGATAACTTGTGTCTTTTATTTCTTTTATTTTGTGAACTTGTTTTTATATATGAAATCTGTATTTTGTCGTATCCTTCTCATGAATTCTGAGTAGTTTTCTTTATCTTTCTCCCTACTTTGAAGATATGATTTTGTGAAGAATTGATTTTGTTTTATATGTTTTAAAATGTCAATAATTTGTGATGATTTTAATTTTGATCTTCATTTACTTTTCGATCTGGCCAATTGAAATGTTACAATGTGTTGAGAAACATATGTTCCAAAAGGGCTATGATTTTTACAACATGGGGAGAATCACATTTGATTTCATGGGAGAGTATTTCATCCATGGAATTGGGTGTAAATAAATTAGGAAATATACTTTGTTGGATACAGAATTGGAGATTTTAAGGTGACAAATTAAAATCCCCAATTTGGTTCATTTGATTGAAAACAGATGCGAGATTGTTAGCCCTCGGGGGAGGGACTAGTGGGAGCTTTGGAGTGGAAGCTAGTATCATCCCAACCTAACCACAAAATTTGGGACCAAATTTTGGATTTGTCAATGCTTTTTATCCACTTGGAATAGGTTAATGAATAAGATTGCTCCTATTTGGCACAAAAAAGTTCTTATATATATTTTCAAATGTTTTAATTTTTTTCACAAACCATATATTCATTGTAAAGGGAAAGGAAGCCTTTTTAAATTTGAACTTTTCATCACAACATGTTAGTTTTAATTTTCATAAATTTACTTTTGATAGTTTAGCTTTTAGTTTAGTTAACTTTGTCTTTCAACTGCATTTTATATTGCATTCACTTCTTACTTAACATTCAAACTTAGCACTTTACTTTTTTATATTTTTTAAATAGTACTTTACATTATAATCGTAGGAACTTATTTACAGGAATTTCTAACTTCCCTGTGCGATCGATATCTAGGACTCCATCAGAGCCCTTTATTACTTGAACGATATGTATACTTGTGTTATTGTTAAGGGGATTTGACAGTTTAAGTATTATTAAAAGATAATACTATTTTAATTGAAGTTATTTTGTTTAGATTAATGTGCATATTTGCTATTATATCTGTCGTGTGTATTTTGTAATATTGAAAAATATTTGCAAAACTAATACACTAAATCCACCCACATCACCCAGCTTCGTGGCGGATGCGTTAAATTGGTTTTATGCTAGTGCCCTCAACTCTACCCTAAACGTGAGCGGAGCTTCCCCTTTTTGAATCTCCTAAACTCCCGAGCATTGTCCTCTTCTCAAGCATCGTCCTCTTTCCGAGCAAAGATTTCTCATCTCCTTCTCTTCACCAACCCTGATCTTCCTCTTCCCAAGATCTGCTCCACTGTGTTCTCTTCTCTGAAGGGTTTCTAGGCCTTCATTGTGTCGTGTACCCTAAACGCAGCCCGACTTCATCTAAGCAACAATAATTTTCTTTTTTCCTATTTAATGTTTTAGATCTGATGAATCTTCACAATTAGATTCTCATTTAAGGCAATGCTTCGGATCTTCATACTACCATTGTCACTATTAGAGTTTTAAAATTAGTTTACTGTTTGCAAATTAATAGGAATCTCGTTAATTATATCCTTAGGGTCATTTAGATACATACAATAGAATTCTTATGTTCATAATTGTGCTTAATGGCTTTTTTTTACTAAGAATTGTGATATGTATTTTTGCATTTTTTGTTCTACAGAGCACCAATTTTATAATACTTATGAACCATGCTTCGTATTTCTATAACTACAAACTAAATTTTTCAGTGTGAAAAACATTATCTCTTTTGAAATTATTGAAATACTAATATTTTACTGGAAGACATGTTCATTTTGCAAAAAATGTGCTAAGAAGATGATGCAAATGTTCAAAATAAATTTATTGTTGAAGCAAACATAACAGATTTCTCATATTTCCTATCATAATGTTGCTTTAAATTTTATTTTAGAGATTTCTTCAAGTTTATTTATCCTGAAATAATGAATAAAACTCTAAAAATGCAAGGAGAATGACAAACCAAGCAAAAGTTGTGATGTTTATGAATTTGTTCATAGTGTTATTTATGTGATGTTTGTGAAATTCATTTAAGCAAAAGTTCATTATGCCATGCTTGTAATTTGCTTGAAGAAAGTCTTTAGGCTGTTGGTTATTTTGTTAATCATTGAATGGGTTGAGTGTTCTGCATGGATACATTCATATACATGATTTTATTTTATGGAAATTGTGAATTATATACAAAATTTACAATTCTGCAATTGTATTTGGTGCATTTACATACATAGCACACATTTGTAATGTATTTGGGGCATCTATATACATAACACACAATTCTAATGTATTTAATACCCCAAAGCAGCAGTAAAGAAAGGCTTTGATTTGGCATCCAAATGTTAGTGATGCAATGCTTATGAAAATTTTAGTGTGTTTCTTAGTTCTGTGATTTCTATAGTTTTCCAAGGTTTCATACACCTGTTACTCGTATGATTAAGCTGTTTATTTATGCTTGGGAAATTTTAGGCAATTGGGTTTGCTGTGTCCTTTTAGCAGATGCCGTATTTTTTCTGGATTCCATTTATTCTGCTTAATTTGAATGATGTGTATTGAAATGTTGCTTAATAATGGAGGCATGAATCTGATGTTCTGTATTAATTCATATTTGACGCTTCACTCTTCAAACAAAAATCATAAGTTAAAGTGTTAATTCATATTTGACGCTTCACTCTTCACACATGAATCTGGTGTTCTGTGTAAAGATGATTGTTCATTCAAAGATGATTATCTTTGCCTTGATTCATCTTTGAGGAACTTTTTTGGTTTAAGAATTATTTATTCGAGTTGTTTTTGGATATTCTGAGAGAGTTAAAATGAATACTATTCGCATTAATTGAAAAAGTTGTGATACACATGTTTTTAGTGTAATATATACCCAGATATACTGGTGACTGGTACTTTAATTAGATTATAGTTTGGAGTAGTTTTGGTGTTTTCACATCCTAAATCAAATTATGAAAAGGTTATGCTCATCGTATGTCATATGTTACCATTCACCCCCAACAGCGATTGTATGATCCCTGTTGAAAAATTCTTAAAATTAGAAGGGGAGCGGACATAGGAACTCGTATCTTCTGAAGCTAATGATAAATGTACCACTTGTTCAATTGGGGAATGTTCTCGCATTAATTTTGCTTACGGTTTTTGCCAAAGAATCATGGATTGCAAGCATCAATAGAATTGCAAGCAGCAAACACCGTGATCAATTGTTGGTTTCATGCTATGAACTCTTGTAGTAGCTTCAATTTGCAATAGCACTTGATCTGATCAATAACACTGTAACTTGCAGTAGAAAGGATGGCCATTCGTGAAGTTCATCTGATTAATAACACTGTAGCATGCAGTAGCTTCAATTTGCTCTCATGAATGCAGCTTCGACGAGAGACTTCCTGCTTGTTTCAGTATTTTTGGGTATGCAGTGTTAAAATATCTTGCTTTTAGATGAAATTAGAATATCTATGTGTACTTTTATTTTGTTTTTAAATGACGTTTGTTGATAAGTTTGTATGTAATGTTTAACTTTTAAATATTTATAAAAAAAATAATCTAAATATGTATTTCTATAAATTTATCATTCAAATTATGTTCTGTTAAATCACATGCATGTACATGAATTAAATATTAGGAAACTTTGAATTGCAAACATTGAAGCATAGGGGAGGTGGCATGCGTGTAAAACTTGACGTGGGTGCTAGATATGTAAAAATTGACGTTTTCTCTTACATTAATTTTGATGTTTATTATTTTTTTTTTCTGTTTTCATCCTTTTTCAGATACTTTATTTTGTTGAGTGTAAAATCAATGGATTCTCTTTCACTGTTTTTAGGAAAGATGAGCTCCAGAAATTCAGGGACATCCCATAGAATGTTATGTTACTGTGGACTAGAGACTTCCTTTTTGAGGTGACACCAGACCCACAGCTACGGTGGATACTTTTACAGATGCCCCCAAAGACTCGCAGAACAGTGTGACTTCTTTCGTTGAGCTGATGGTCAGGTCGATTCAACTACTGGAAGTGATTGCAATTTTATAGCACTATTGGAGGAAAGTTTACGAGGAGACATCCATCATCTTCACGATAAAGACAATATCATTATTACTTTACTTGTAATTTTATTAGTTTTTCTCTTTTTCTTAGCAGTTTTGATACTCACTGTTAAGTAAGTGGTGTATTCATACTTTTGTTTTTTTTTAAAATGAATTTTTGCTTCTGAATTATCAAATTTGTTGTTGTCATAGTTCTGTTTTAAACAGTTTGACTAAACATGGGCAGAATGATCATTTTTTCAGAAACAGTTGTCCCACAGCTGTTCTAATACAGCTGCAACAAACAGACAACCAACTTCCCCTCAACAGCTTCCAGAGGCAATGCAGCTGCAACTGAAAAGTTGAGAAGCTATAGCTGCGCCAAACAGACCCTTAAAACTTTTCCTATCCTAAATTTTCATCGGGTTGTTGACGTGTGATGTTTTTAGCAATTTACACTTCTTGTCGGATGGATATTCCCATCTCTATGATTAAGGGGCAAAGAAGGGTTAAACAACGTATAATATTTTTCTTACATTTTCTTGACTATTGCTCTAATTAACTTTTATGCATATTAATAACTTTATCAACAGTAATTTGTGCCTTAGCATGATGAATGAGGTCAACATATAAATCAATCATCTTCTGCACCAAAGATCAGTAGGAAAGACCAAGGTGTAATCCCCACAAGAACACACGTCTCAGTAACTCTAGATCTACTTATGGGATTTGATGAGCTTAAATGGAGGATTATAGAAAATAATCCTTCTGTGCTTTCATCCTCACTTTAATAGATCCTGGAGAGGAGTGAGATGAGTTTGTAATGATCCTTCAATTTGTAATGAATTGCTCCTCAAACACATTATTGCTCAGTGAGTAAAACCATGTGTGTGCTAGTTATTTATGAGTTGTAGGAAAAACTTAACATAGAAAAGCATCACGAGTTCATTATATATGCATGATTTTTCTAAAGTGATTCATACTTTCGTATGGTTTAGAAGTCCCATCATAAGCACCAATGCTCAAAAAATTAAATCTCATTGAAAAGGGGGTGCTAATCGATAATATCAACTAGCATAGAAGACACTTGAGATCCTTATCGAGTTGAGAAATGAGTTCTATCCCTCATAAGGACTTCATGGACTAGACGTCATAAATCATCATGAATTGTGTGAGGTCAAGCTACATCTTTTGCAAATGTCGGAGGCTTGCTATTAAGCATGATTGCATCAAATGGATGTTTAAAGCTAGCAGTGTACAAGAGTTTAGCTTTCTGAAATGGAGCTTCAATACGCGAGAGGATCTTGATGTTGTTATGCTCCTTCTATTTGTACAACCAACAATTTTCAAACTTGACATAGAAGACAAAGAATCTCATTTTGAGGTTACTTCATTCTTTGCACACAATTTTCAAGTGCTACAAGAGAATTTCCCTCAATAACAAGATGATGTAATTCATTGGGAAATAGAGTAGAGACTTCTCTTCCCAAACTTCAAGGTTGCACTCTAAAATGATGGTGTTAGAGAAAGAAGTATGTGTATTGCACTTTGATATGGATGAAGCATAGACTTCTACAATAAATTTACTTTCTTATAGATGTCACACCAAACTATTGTGTGCTAAAAAATTCATAGCGATAAAGTAATAATTTAATGTTTCACCATTGTGTAAAAATCCAACACACATACACATAATTGAGTAAGCAATTGGAGCAGCCACCAAAACTCTTTACATGAAAAAATTTGGGAAGGAAAAAAACAATTAAACCTAGCACAATCAAAATTATTCATTAAGTTTTCAAGTGAAATGGTAGATCATATCATGAAAATGGGATTGGGTTGTAATGTTACAACATATATAGTGTTTGTATGTACACACTGTATGGAAAGATTCATTGTATTCTGAATATAGCACTCGAGAGCAATTGCCACAAAAAGTTTTCATCTAGTGTTTAATACATTGTGTTTGAGGCACATCGTTGTAACGTATTCAAGGATACACCATTACCCAACAGAGTTCTTTATTACTCAACAGAAAACTTCATTACTTAATAAAGTCCACAAAAGGTGACGAGCAAGGGGTGGTCGGTGGCAGTTGGCAACAGTTGATGAGTGGTGGTCGATGACTATAAAAACAAGAAATTATTATCGGGTATTCAGTTGATAACAACAATAAAATTAGGTTCATTTTTCCTTCTCCCCCACCTCTTAAATGACGAGATGGGGTCTATTTATAGGTTCCAAGGGAGGGGCATTTCTGTTATTTGGCCAATAATTCTCATAACCACCTCATTGAATAACCTATGTTGATTTCCCTTAATCATAGAAGAATTTCCTACGGATCTAATGACCTTAATGGCCTTGGAATCCGATGAACTTGGACTCGTTGCATTTATCTTATCGAGACGCTCGATTTGACTATAAACATGTCAAATTTGGAGTACATTTAACCCTCCCAAATAACCAAACAAAAACCTCAAAAAGTCATTTAATGACTTGATCAGTCCTTGATTTGACTCATATTAGATCAATGTTTGTATCATTGAGTTTGCCTTGTTGAGTTGTTCAACATGACTGTACGTTGTTGAAATTAGAGCTCGGTGATTTTTAAATTACATTTGAATATTTCTTGCTAAAAAAATGTCTCGAGATCCATACTAAATGACTCTAAACTCAGGTTGAATGATGAAATTAGTTGATGACGGTTCAAATCTAAATGTCACCCTTTAGTATACCTGGATAACTTTTGGGCCAAAAAATTACTAGCTTTATTAAATTTCAATAGTGCCAATTTATGGATTTGAAATATCAAAATAATCTTTTTAACTTCAAAATCCTCATAAAAAATAGTAAAAGAATACCAAGATAGGAATTCCGTAAAGAGATCAATTCAGTTGATACTGACCCAAATTTTAATATTTGAATATTAAAGTTTGATATTCGTCGAACAATTTCTTTTTTTAAGAAAATGAATAAATATGAAAACTCTAAATCATTCTGAATTGCTCTGGAAAAAAAAGCAGTTGCCTTCAACACTTCAAAGAATAACTAGGCATTAAATTTGCATAGCTATTGCTTACAATTCATTTATTAAAGATTCACATGCATGCCACATATTCCTATGTTTTTATATTCCTAATATATAAACAAAACTTTTTACAATATATATTTGGACATGAAAATATGTATTTTACTTCTTAAAAGTCAAAATAATGATTTTTTTTTATGCAAACTTTAGGTGGTATAAATGTAAATCTTGGATAATGAAATTAAATGATATTTATGTAAATGCCCCTTGACTAATATCATTCGACGTGAATTCACCGATGGTTTATAGTTAAGAGTTTGGTAATTATGCAAAAGTTATTTGAATGCAAGCATAATTTTTTTTGCATTTACATGCGGACTCTCCCTCCGAATAATCCAAAATTTCCCAGTAGTTTGAATGAGATCACATTTTCCTTGTTGGCAAGCAATCGATAGGGCCAAAAATATGTTAAAGAGTTTGGCAGACCTCATACCCAAGAGAAAGGAGCTGCGTGAATATTTTAAAAATTTTGCCACCAACCTAGTTTGTGCACATAATTATATTTATAGCTGAGTTAGTATCTCACTTATTTGAACTATGCCTTATAAATCATTCAAAAAAAAAGTTGTTTACATACATAACGCACAAATCATATGTATTTTAATATGCAACACCTAAACTTTCCAATTAACATGCATCACCCAATACTTTATCATATGAAAAAGCCATCCTTAAGACATTTTAAAATTGAAACACACCCCACCAGTGTTATGATTATAAATATGGAACTTAGGTGTAAATATATAAACACATTTTAAGAATAATGTGAAATGTATGTATCTATTTCTTAAAAACATAAAAACGAGAGAAATGAAACAGCCACAAAACTCGATAATTCCCAAATTTTGCTATATCTCAATGCTAAATTAAGAAAATCCTAAAATATCTAAAGCTCATCTCTAAGCTATTATAGTGGATTTAGCCCTCTACTAGGACTACAAATATATATATACCTATGTGTGTGTGCGCGCGCATGCTCACGCCGCAAGCCGTGACCTCTTGGTTGGGAGGGTTTACTGTAAGT
>NEWO01002088.1:33886-46689 GCA_003013225.1 Phalaenopsis aphrodite
CTCTTGGAAAACTGACCTTGGGCTTTATTTGGGGCCTAATTTCATCAAAAAAAGGGGCTCATCTACGTGTTTCGCTCCTCTACGTTCATTTTTCGATCCACAACATTTCATCACACCACATTTTCATAGTCTATCTTCATTCCACCACCATATTGGAGTCAATTAGTGATTTTTCTTTAATAATTTAGAGTTTTTGTGGTGTGATTTAGTGTGAAACTTTTTGTAAGAGTGTTGGAGAAGGAGAAAAGTGAGAGAGTTCTTCTTCCTGCATTTCTAAGGAAAGACTACAAAGGATTTGCTTTGAGAAACAGTTCCAGATAAGTTTGTTTATTTATTTAGTGTTGTATGAACTTTCTTTTATATATAAAATTTGTGTTTGGTCGTATCTTTCTCATGAAGTCTGAGTAATTCCCTCTACCTTTCCCCTTACTCTAAGATATGATGAAATGAAGAGATAAAATGAATGTGTCATAATTAAAATATAAAATAAATTGTGATGATTTTTCAACTCCGAACTTAATTTACTTTTCAATCTAGCCAATTGATTTGTTAAAATATGTTGTGAAACATATAATCTGGGAAATGGAGTATGAGTTCTACAACAGAGTGAGGGTCGCATTTGATTTCATGAAGGAGAAATTCGTTCAAGAAATTAAGTGTAAATAAATAGAAAAATATTCTTTGTTGGGTGTAGAATTGGAGAATCTTTAGGGTGACAGACTAAAATCCCCAATTTGGTCTTAGTGTTTAAGAACTAAAGGGAGAGTTAGCCTTCAGGTGAAGGGATGTGGGAGCTCTGGAGTAGAAGCCGGTATCCTACAATTTTAATTTTCTACCTTGAAGTCGGTATCCTACAATTTTAGGGAATAATAAACTCCTACTTTAATCATTGGTTAATCTTAAGTTTAGTACCTAAATCTTAAGATTAACCAATGATTTTCTATGCATTGTATCAAGGTAGAAAATTAAAATTGCTCCTATTTGGCCCAATGCATATTATAAACATTTATTATCATCTCATTTCACCAGAATTTCATTGTAGTGGGAAGGATGTTTTTTCACATAATAAACCTTCATTACATAAACATAGTTAGTAGATTAGTAGTTATTATTCAAAATTTGCATTTCTGTTTTGCTAATAGTTAAGTAATTTAGTTTGGTTAATATTTCAACATTCAAAATTAGTGACAATGATTTTGTTTGATTTTCTGTAAATTTCCTGTTAAAATTTATCATTGCTAACTTACACATTTCCCGTGGGATCGATATTTGGGGCTTAAATAGAAAATCCATTATTACTTGATAATAATGCGTATACTTACGTAGAATCTCATTATTAATAGCCTATAATTATATATATTTTACACAACTTTTTTTTCATATAAGGACCAAGTTTTTGGCGTTGTAGTGGTGTCAACTTCATAAATCCTTAAATATAAAAATCGGGATCAAGTTTTTGGCGTCGTTGTCAGGGAAAGAAACAGTTAAATTTAATTAAGTTAAATAGTTTTGATAAAGTAGAAAATTTAGATAATATAAATATATATACAAAAATATAAAAAATCAAAAATAAAAAAAAGAAATTTATTTAAGAGTTTATTTTTAAAGAATTTTTGCAAAATATTGGATCTGAATGTTTAGTACCTTACGATTTACAATTAGAACGTACTATTAGAAAAAGTCGAAAACAACAAAGAGAAATTAAAAATTTGAAAGAAATGGCAAATATTCTAGAAAGTCCAATAAATGAGAATCGAGAAAGACCTTTAAAAGATTATATGAATCCGACAGCAGATAAACTTCATTTAACTATTCAAAATCCTGATGTTGTTGCTGATTCATTTGAGCTTAAACCTATTATTATCCAAATGGTACAAAATAATCAGTTTGAATGATCACTCACTGAAGATCCTAACTTACATCTTACTAGTTTTCTTGAAATTTGTGCTACATTTAAATATGACGGAGTGTCTAATGATGTTGTTAGGCTTAGAATTTTTCTTTTTTCATCAAGGGATAAAGCCAAGGCTTGCTTAAATTTATTAGCACTTGGATCTATTAGAACTTGGGGAGAACTATCACAAAAATTATTGGCTAAATATTTTCCACCCTAAAAAATTGCTAAGCTTAGAAATGATATTACAACTTTTTGTCAGTTTGAAGAGGAATCGATATATGAAGCATGTAAAAGATTTAAGGATCTTCTTAGAAAATGTCCACACCATGCTTTGCTAGATTAGTTAATAATTCAAACCTTTTACAAAGGATTATTAGGATCATTAAGATCTATTATAGATGCTGCTGTGGGCAGATCATTAATGTCAAAACCTTTTGACGAAGCATATTCTTTAATTGAAGAAATGATTATTAGCAATTTTCAATGGCCCTCTGAAAGGGTAAATCCTAAGAGAGTAGCCAATATTCATGATTCTGATGCAATGTCTATTTTGACATCTCTAATTGCTGCTATTTCTAAAAAGATTGATCAAATGGGAGTGAATTATTCTCAAATACCCCCAGTATTAGAGAAAAATTCACTAGGACAAATTATTGATACTCAACCATCTTATGAAACCTTAAACGCTATAAATAATCAAAATAAAAATCCCTATTCTAACTATTTTAACCCTGGATGAAAAAATCACCCTAATTTTAGTTGCAATAATTATAATAATTCGGTGAATTCACTTACAAATTTGAACAATCAAGGAAATCTTAATTTTCGACCTTATTATTCTTCAGGATTTAACTCCAATCCTAAATCACAAGTTAAGAAAAAGAAGTTGACGATGGAAGAAGTGATGTTGAATATGGGAAATCAAATACAGAATCAAGGGGATGCCATTAAAAATATTGAAAATCAATTAAGACATATTGGTACTGCACTTAGTAATAAACCTTCTGGAATTCTTCCGAGTACTATGGAAGTTATTCCAAAAGATCAAAATAAAGAGCAAATTAAAGCTATTCAATTACAAAGTGGAAAATAAATTTAAACAAGAATCAAAAGAGAAACTAAAGTTGATGAAGAGAAGAAAGAAATAGAAAATGATCAACATGAAAATGAATAAACACAGGTTCCTTTAGAAAAATCATTACCTCTGTTCCTAAAAGACTGAAGCATAAGAATAAAGATAAACAATTTATAAAATTTTTGGAAATCCTTAAGAAGTTAACAATAAATATTCCTTTTGTTGAAGCTTTAGAACAAATGCCAAGTTATGCGAAATTTATGAAGGATGTAATAAATAAGAAAAGGAAGTTTACAGATCATGAGACTGTTGCACTCAGTGAAGAGTGTAGTGCTATTATTCAGAAAAAGCTTCCTGAAAAATTAAAAGATCTTGATAAGTTTACTATACATTGTGTAATTGGTGAAAAGTTTTATGGAAAAGCTTTATGTGATTTAGGAGCAAGTATCAATCTTATGCCCTTATCAATTTTTAAACGTTTAGATTTAGGAGAAATTTCCCCTACTACTCTAACTCTTCAGTTAGTTGACTGATCAATAACTTATCCAAAAGGATTTATAGAGGATGTACTAGTAAAAGTGGATAAATTTATTTTCTCTGTAGACTTTATAGTATTGGATATGGGGAAAGATAAAGAGATTCCTATTATTTTAGGGAGACAATTTCTTGCAACAAGAAGAGCTGTAAAAGATGTAGAAAAAGGAGAATTAATAATGAGAGTTAATGATCAAGAAGTAAAATTTAATATGGCAAAAGCTATGAAATATCCTGCAATAGAAAAAGATAATGAATGTTTTAGGATGGAAGTAGCTGATTATCTAAGTAATGAACAATTTAAGAATGAGTTCCAAAATAAATTTAAGGAAGGATAATTTTTTTAGAATGAAGATGAAATTAAAGAAGAAGATTTGGATTATATTTAGGGAAAATTTGAAACGTTAGACTTGTTGGAAAACGATAGTAAAAATCTTATTCCTTCAAGTACTAAACCATCTGAACTTGAATTAAAGATATTACCTGTGCATTTAAAATATGTATTTTTAGGAGAGTCATCTACATTGTCGGTTATTATATCTTCCGAGTTGACTGAAATTCAAGAAAAAAAGTTAATAGAAATGTTGAAAAAGTATAAAAAGACTTTTAAATAGACTTTAGCAGATATTAAAGGAATTAGTACTTCAATTTGTATGCACAGAATTTTATTAGATGAACAATATGAATGTAAAGCTGGTCCTCAGAGAAGATTAAACCCAATAATGAAAGAAGTTGTTAAAAAGAGATTTTAAAATGGTTAGATGTTGGAATTATATATCATATTTCAGATAAGGCTTGGGTAAGCCCAATTCACTGTGTCCCGAAGAAAAGATGAGTGACTGTTGAAGAAAATGAGAAAAATAAACTAATACCAATAAGACAAGTAACTGGTTGGCGAATTTGCATTGATTATAGAAAATTAAATATGGCCACCAGAAAAGATCAATTTCCTTTACTCTTTCTGGACCAAATGTTGGATAGATTGATAGGAAATAAGTATTATTGACTTTTAGATGGATATATCGGTTATCATCAAATTCTAATTGCTCCAAAGGATCAAGAGAAAGCAACTTTTACAAGCTCATATGGAACATTTGTTTTTCGTAGAATGTCTTTTGGACTATGCAATGCACCTGCAACATTTCAAAGATGTATGATGTCAAATTTTAATAATTTTATAGAACATAGAATGGAAGTGTTTATAGATGATTTTTTTGTATTTGGGACTTCATTTTAATTATGCCTTAATAATTTAGAAAAAGTTTTGAAAGTATGTGAAAAAGTCAATTTAGTATTAAATTGGGAAAAATGTCAATTAACGGTTGCATGAGGTATTGTACTCGGACATAAAATTTCTGAAAAAGACATGGAGGTAGATCCTGCAAAAATTCAAGTTATAGAAAAATTACTACTGCCTACTAGTGTTAAAGGGGTGAGAAGTTTTCTAGGACATGTTGGTTTTTACAGGCGCAACATAAAAATTTTTTTAAAAATAAATAAGTGTCTATGCCAACTTTTCAAAAAAGATACAAAATTTGATTTTAATGAAGAATGCACTAAAGCATTTGAATTATTAAAGAAAAAAGTAGTCACTGCACCTATAATAGTACCACCTGACTGGAAGAAACCATTTGAAATAATGTGTGAAGAAACCATTTGAATATGTTATTGGGGTTGTATTAGGACAAAGGCACGAAAAAATTTTTAAAGTTATATATTATGCTAGTAAGTCCTTAAATGAAGCTCAAATTAATTATACTATTACGGAAAGAGATTTATTAGTTATTGTTTATGCCTTTGATAAATCTAGACCTTATTTAATTAGAACTAAATGTATATTGCATACATATCATTCTGCTATTAAATATTTAATGCAAAAGAAGGATGTTAAACCAAGATTAATTAGATGGATACTTCTATTGCAAGAATTTGATTTCAGCGTGATTGATATAAAGGGAAATGATAATCAAGTAGCTCATCATTTGTCAAGAATAGAAATAAAAATATTAACTAATTTTGTAAATGAAATTTTAGAGAATTTACCTGATGAACAATTATATAATATTGATGAAATGGATGTACTGTAGTATGCTGATATTGTAAAAATTTAGAGAATATTCTACCACCCGATATAAAAACTTCACAATTAAAGAAGTTTATACATGATTCAAAAGACTATTTTTGGGATGACCATATTTATATAAAAAATGTAAAGATCTAATTATTAGAATATGTGTGTCTTATGAAAAAACTCAACAGATAATTGAAAGATGTCATGATTTGGAATTTGGAGGACATTTTGGAACAAATAGAACTGTGTATAAAATTTTACAAGATGGATTTCATTGGCCTACTATTTTTAAAGATGTTAATGAATATATTAAAATATGCGATAGATGTCAACGTGTAGGAAATATATCTAGAAGAAATGAAATGACTAAATTACAAATTGGAAGTTGAAATATTTTATGTGTGGGGATTAAATTTTATGGGACCATTTACGCCTTCATTTGAAAACTTATATATATATATATATATTACTTGTTGTTGATTATATGTCCAAATGGATTGAAGCTATTGTTGCACCTAGATGTGATGCTCAGAGTATTTCTAAAATTTTAATTAAAAATATTTTTACAAGATATGGAATGTCGAGAGTAATTATTACTGATGGAGGATCTCATTTCAGGAATAAGAAAATTTCAAAATTAATTAAGAAGTATGAAATTATGCATAGATTCTCTAATGCTTATCATCCTCAGACTAGTGGTCTAGCAGAAATATCAAATCTTGAAATTAAACCCGTTTTAGAAAAAGCTGTAAATCTTTATAAATTTGATTGGTCCACTAGACTTGATACTGCATTATGAGCATATAGAACTGCTTATAAGACTCCTACAAGAATGTCCCTATACATACTGATATTTGGAAAAACATGTCATTTACCTATAGAATTAGAGCATAAAGCATTTTGGGCTATTAAGAAATTTAATTTTAAATTAAAAGATGCAGGTGAGAAAAGATTATTGCAACTCAATGAACTTGAGGAGATTAGAAATGAAGCATATGATAATGCAAAAATATATAAAGAGAAAATGAAAATATGGCATGATCGGAAGATTATTAAGAAGAAATTTGAACCTGGACAAGAAGTTCTATTATATAATACAAGATTGAGATTATTTCCAGGAAAACTGAAATCCAGATGGTTAGGACCATTTAAAGTGATTAAAGTTTATCATTATGGAACTATTGTTATTAAAGATCCTAACACTGGAAAGATATTTAAAGTTAATGGACATCATTTGAAACATTATTATGAAGGGCACATACCTCAATTTAAAGAAGTTTTAATGTTAAGTCAACCCAACTAAACAAATGGTATGTCAGGCTGACGACGTTAAACCAAGTGCTTTGTGGGAGGCAACCCATACTTATATGTCTATGTATTACTATTTTGTTTGTTAAGTGTCTTATATATTAGTAGATAATAATCCTACATAATTGCATTTATTATAAATTAAGTTTAATATTGGTATTGGAAGAAATATTGGAATCTAATTGAACGAAAAAATGAAAATCGCAAAAATTTGGCCACTGGCTCCAACGGCGCCCAAGAAAACAGACTTAGCACCGGCAGCGCCCATCGGGAGCACCGGCGGCGTCGAGAGCGGTTGGACAGTTCATGCAACTTTTGGCGGACTTTGGCGGGATTTTGCTCCATAATAACCACCGAGAGGTGTTTTTAAAGTCCTAAAAACTACTTAGGAAGCCTAAAAACTTTTTATTTTCGGATTTCATGGCTTCAAATTCCAGAAATACTTCAAGGTATGGAGTTTTCAATAGAATAAATTTTATTAGTTTCAACGTGCAGAGATTATACGATAAAGTTATTACAAAGAAGAGATTGATCATAGAAAGAGGATTTATTAATCATGAGTTAATCAATCCAAGTACTCCAGTTGACAAGATTATTCTACAAAGGCGATGGGAAGTTCTGTGTTACACTACTGTTGTGATTGTTGCACCTGCAGTGAAGGAGTTCTATGCAAATCTACATGGAATTACCCAAGGAGTTGTCTTCATACGAGGTAAGGTTGTACCATTTACTCTTGCGAGGATTAATGAATTGTATATGATAGAAAATGTTCCAATCTGTCATTATGCAAATTTCATTCCAACGTGAGATTTGATGCAATATATTTATAATTTTTTGACGGATGAAAGTGATGTGTGGGAAGTACGAGATAAAAGATATATTAGTTTTCTGGCTTCATCACTTAATCCAATTTTGAAGCAGTGGCATTTATTTATTTGTGCAAAATTACTCCATACTATGAAGATCAGTAGAGACACCAAGGAGAGTGTTATTTTAAACTATTGTATTCAAATGAAGAAACCTATTGATATAGTTTCAATTATATTTAAATTTGTGATGGGAATCATTATAAATGGACCAATTTGTGGACTTGAGCATCCTTCTACAATTTTTCTGATTTGCAGTCAATCCCGAGTTCCATATGAAAATTGGGAAAAAAATTTACCACTGTGGGAGCCCATGTTTCCTATTGATGATCAGTATGCTGGTAATGGAAAAGAAGCACTAAATGTTATTATAGATAATTCTTCACATGCTTCAACTCCATTAATGCCACCAACAGTTGAAAGTTTGCTTGCTTTAGAGAAGAAATTGAAGAAAATTGAAAGAGAACTTCAGAGTATTATGAATGCAGTGGAGATCTCAAGTACCTTTTTTATCACTTAGATTGGAGAATGAAAGAGAATTTTGATCACACTGGAATTTTTGAAGCAGGATTAGATCAGATCTTTAAAGAAAAGGGGTGGATCAAAGAAAATTTGACAGATCAATTCATGTACCGATCCTTCTACAACATATATGTTCAGTACCAATCTATGGGAGATATTAAAGGAGGTGAAAGCACTGAAGATGAGGCTAAATGATTGAAGATTTTGAATTTTCTACTTGCTTAAAAGTGTTTATGTGTTTGGTGTAATTGTGTGGATTTGCTTAGGTTTGATTTGGTTTATTTTTGCTTTAGAATTTTGAACTTTGATTATGTGTATAGTTTTGTGTCAGCGTTTAGTGTTGTGGCTTGATTTCTATGTTGATTTATAATTAGTTTGCTTAATAGGTGTGAATTTGTGATTTGTGAAATGTGTTTGTAAAAAGTGTTTTTTCATATATAAAAGACAGTTTGTTGTTGTTTGTGCAAATGATTATTTGTGAAATGTGTATTTATGAATTTAGCTTAAAATTTGTGTCTAAAAATACTAAAACTTTTGGAGAAAATTGAAAGGAAATTGAAAATTTGAAAATCAAAATAGTGAATTTTGGTCCTTCAGCGCCAACGGTGCCTTCGACCCGAGAGCGACAAATTAACCCTTTAATTTGTGATTTTCACTGCAAACCTCCATTTTTACCCCTTAAGTCACCTTCAACCTTTGGTTTTTCACATAGGGCTTAATTTTGGGCAGATTTGAGGCAATTTAGAGGCAAAGAAACTTTGAATTTCATCTTCTCTAGGTAAGAGCTACACTTTAAAGGAAATTTTTTTTTTATTTTCACCAAAGATTTTTCTCACATTGACTAGATCCGAAATTTTGAAATTTTTTTTAGAGATTTTGAGAAAATACTTTGATGAAGAACTTTTACTTAGTTGATTTAAGTTTAAAGTTATTTACATTTTGATTTTTGGGATTTTGGGATTTATTCGATTTTTTTTTTAATTTTTCTAGATTTCCTATGGCACCTAGATTGAGCAAAAGGAAAGTAGAATATGACGAGCAAAGGTTTATTAGCTTTAGAGCCAGTGCTCTATTTCATAGTCTTCAATAAAATAAAAAAGTGATTCAGGACCAATGTTTTAAAAATCCGGGAGGAGAAGTTGAACTATTGATTATCGCTTGACAGTGGGAAAACTTATGTTATTTTACTGCCGATGTGATAGTTGAGATTGTGATGGAATTTTATGCCAACCTTCCTGGGCTTCTGATAATTTTTTTTTTGTTCGAGGAAAAAGGGTGGAGTTTACTCCAAGAAAATTAATGAGTTTTATCAATTAGAAGATGTTTATAGATATCAATATCATTCGTTTTCTGCTACAGATGAAGCCTTAGATGAAGTTATTTCTTTTCTGACTAGTGAGAAAGGGTCTTGGAAAATAAAGAATGGAGTTAAAATTAACTTTCCCATTTCTATGTTAAATGTAGTGTCTAAGGCCTGACATTATTTTATTTCTGGGAGGATGATTCTAACAAACCATCATAGTGAAGTGACCAAGGATAGAGCCATCCCAAACTTCTGTATTCAGCAAGTGATGGGTACAAATGTAGGTTATATCATTTAGATGAACATTTGATCTATTGCTCTAGGAGAGACCACTGGTGGATTAACACACCCTGCTCTCACTTACACACTTTGTGAGCATGCAAAAGTTGCTTTCAGACCCGATGAGGAGAGGATTGAGCCTTAGAGATCGATTGGGCCTGCCAATGTCAAGACTTATGAGTCCCATGTTGATTGAAGATCTGGAAGATAGGTCAAGGATATTCCTTATACTTCTAGAACCCCTACTTTTAGTGAGCCTACTTCAAGTGAACCCAACAATAGGGAGTTGTTGGACCATATGATGATTCAGTAGGAAGATATTTTTAGGATGGATCATAGGATGCAGAATTTAAAGGCCAGAAATGCTCACACTGATGATTTGATTTGCCAAAAATTTGAGTATGATGCTACTTATGATGATGCTTTAGTGAGATACCTGAGGGGTGACCATACAGTTCAGTTCCTTATTCGCGCTACTTATACTCCATATCAACAGCAGAAGTTAGATGTCAATAATGAGGAAGATGATGACTGGTGATTTTTTTGTTTGTTTGTTTGTATGTGTTTGTACTGTGTAATTGTATTGTTTGTGTTACATTGTTGTTGAGACTCTGTTGTTATGTTATGTGAAACTGAAATGTGAAAAACTATTTTCATTTTTAGAATTTAGTTTAGTTCTGTTGTTATTTTCAGCACTTTGTTATGTATTGTGATTATCTCTTTCTTAGCAAATTTTATATGTATTACGTGCAATTTAATGTTTTTAGCTTTGTAGTTTTCATATTAGCACCTGCAGTATTTCAAAATTTATGTTCAAAAATCAGAATCTCCAACTGGTATGAATTTGTTTTTATGTATTAATGCTTTCTTTCACCCTTTATTTTTAAAGTTCTTCATGTAAAAAAGGCCTCTTAAAAATTTAAGTTTTGGGGGGAAGAAGAAAATTCATTTTTAGAAAGAGAGAAAGAACTTAATTTTATTTGTCCTCACTTAACTAAATTTTCAAAATTTTAAAGCTAACATGACCTTTAATATAGGGGTTAACTCTAGATAACTGTATTTATGTTTCTAAATATATAGTAAATTTAATTAAAATTTTTTTAGTAATAAAGGTTAATTCTAGGGGCTAAGATATTTTGTAAAAGAGAATAAGACTATTTTTTTCTATTCTTAATAAAGAAAATTTGTATTTTTGAAATATTAAAAAAAATCTTAAAAGATTCATGTAAAAAGAAAAGAATCAAACTTTATGAAATCATTAAGTTAATATAAATTTGTTAAGTGAAGAAATGTAAAAAGTTTTTAACTTTATGAAAAGGTTAGTGAGTTTAAAATCATTAAAGACTATCCAGATATAGTAATCCTCACAAAAGGAAAAGAAAAAAAAAAGAAAAAGAAAAAAAAAGAAAAAGAAAAGATGTGGGGAGAAGCTTGAGGAGTGTCTAATTAAAAATTGGCTTCACTTGAATCAACTTAAGGAAAAAGGCTTGGATACATTTTCTAAACTTTTAATTTGAATATTAACTTAATTATTAATAAAGTTTTATTAAGTTCTTTTTATTATGAATTTCCTAAGTGACTTTAATATAACAAATTGTAATTTTTCTTAAGAGAAATAGAGGATAAAAAATCTTAGACTTAATTACTAAATATCTTTACACCTTTAGTATTAACTGGAATTGTTTCAATTTTTTCTTAAGTTAAACTATTATGTTTAGATAACTAAAATATGGAAGTCTAAAAGTTAAATTCTTTACCATAAGTCATATTTTTATGTAGTAGAGAAGTTACTTGAGGACATGTAACATGTAAGTTTGGGGGATTTTGATACATCGAAAATATATGCATTTTTAGACCCATATTTTATACTTATTTTTTGTGATATTGCACTTTAATGGAAGATATTTTGATGTTTTCTTGTAGCTTGTTGATTTTTAGGGCATAGAGAAAAAAGGAAGCAAAAAAGGAAGCCAAAAAGGAAGCAAAAAAGGATGCAATTTGGATTAAAAATTACGTTTTTGAGGAAATACTCAGCGCCGAGAGCACCAACATCAGCGCCGACGACATAGAACAACCGAAAGCTAGAGAATTTTTACTCAGTGTCGATGGCGTCAAAGGCGGTTAAGACCCCGTTTTTTAGAAGGTTCGATGTATTTGGACAAATTTTCAAGAGTTTTTGGTGGCACTTCTTGGAGAACTGACCTTGAGCTTTATTTGGGACCTAATTTTATCAGAAAAAGGGGCTCCTATATGTTTTTTGCTCCTCTACATTCATTTTGTGCTCCACAATGTTCCACCACGCCATATTTTCATAATCCATCTTCATTCCACCACCATATTGGAGTCAATTAGTGATTTTGCTTTCATAGTTTAGAATTTTTATGGTGGTATTTAGTGTGAAACTTTCTGTAAGAGTGTTGGAGAAGGAGAAAAGTTAGAGAGTTCTTCTTCCTGCATTTCTAAGGAAAGGCTACAAAGGATTTGTTTTGAGAAAGAGTTTCAGATAAGTTTATTTGTTTATTTAGTATTGTATGAACTATCTTCTATATATGAAATTTGTGCTTTATCGTATCTTCCTTATGAAGTCTGAGTAGTTCCCTCTATCTTTCTCCCTACTTTGAGATATGGTGAAATGAAGAGAAAAAATGAATGTCCCATAATTAAAATATAAAAGAAATTGTGATGATTTTTCAACTCCTAACTTAATTTACTTTTCAATATGGCCAATTAATTTGTTAAAATATGTTGTGAAACATATGATCCGAGAAATAGAGTATGAGCTCTACAGCAGAGTGAGGGTCACATTTGATACATGAAGGAGAAATTCATTCAAGAAATTAAGTACAAATAAATAGGGAAATATTCTTTGTTGAGTGTAGAATTGGAGAATCTTTAGGGTGGCAGACTAAAATCCCCAATTTGGTATTAGTGTTTAAAACTAAAGCGAG
>NEWO01002089.1:36349-46686 GCA_003013225.1 Phalaenopsis aphrodite
GCTTTAACCTGTCACTTTAAAGTCCTCTAACTCTACACCCTTCAAAGATTATTTCCCAATTTATTGGCACTAAATCATATGAATTACATTCTCATCCATACAATCTTATGTGATTCTTTCCAAGTTGATACAAACAACACCATCCCACAGCTCTTACATGTTCTCACAACAAATTTTAATAACTAGATATGTCAGATCTAGAAGTAACTGAAGTACATGGATTTAAATCATGAATAATTCTGAAGACTAGCTAGGCAGGAAAGATACTACCTCTTACTCTAGAGTTCCCTCGATTCCCTCCACCTGGGGGCTAACATCTTGTATCAAAACCTAAAACAATAAACCAAGTTAGGGGCTTTAACCTGTCACTTTAAAGTCCTCTAACTCTACACCCTTCAAAGATTATTTCCCAATTTATTTGCACTCAATCATATGAATTACATTCCCATTCATACAACCTCATGTGATTCTTTCCAATTGTTGACTGAGACAATACCAACTCGGTTTTTATATGTTCTCACAACAAATTTTAACATCTAGATAGGTTAAATCAATAAGTAAATGAAGTGCATGGAATTAAATCATCACAACTTCTTCCAACATTAAAGATTAATACTCTCCACAACTTCCATCCAACACTCGAATTACTTATCATTTTAGGGTGAAAGATAAAGAAAACTACTTAGAATCCATGGAGAAAATAAAACTACACTTTAGTTTAAAAGTAGAAATCATTGTCAGACCAACAAAAAGTCTTAATTAAAACTAAAAGTAGTTAAAAAACAAAGATAAAAACTTATCTCAAATCCTTCAACAAACTCTTAAAGTTTCTTTGAATCTCTTCTCTTTTACAACACTCTTGACTCTCACAATAAAACAAAAAGGATAAAGTAAATTTGTGGTGTCTGAAAATCTCTCCCTTTTTAAGCACTTTTCAGGACTCTTCAAAAAGTCTCAACTTTCTTCTTTTATAAATCTTCAAGAGGTGCCTTGGTAACTCTTCAAAATGTATCCCAATTTGATGTATTCTCTAAAGGATATCTCCTTTCACAAGTATTTTAATCATATTTTCATTTCTAGTGGTCATAACCACACTCTTTAGCCAATAAGTGTCTCAAATGTCTCTTCAAAATATAACAAAATGAATTAAACCGTCAAATAACCGCCTCTAGCGCTTAATCGCGAGGCCTCCGACGCTTAAGGGCGGTCTTCTCTGTTTTAACGGCGCTTAGGCGCCAAAACTCTTTTGCACTATTTTCACATTTTTGCTCCAAATTTGATCATTTTTCACTCCTAGCATTTTTCATCTTTTTACTTGTACCTAAAAGAAAAACACACAAATACCTTCCATTAAAGTGTAATATCTCAAAAATAGATATAAAAATGTGTCTAAAAACACTATATATTTTAGATGTATCAAAAACCCCCAAACTTAAAATGTTATTTGTCCTCAAGTGAGACTTCAATCTTTAAGAACTAAATAAGTATGATATGTATACGAGTTTCTTTAGGAGTTACAAAAATTTAGATTTAGAAATATAGTAGTCAAATTTAGAAAAAATATTTAGTAAATGAGACCAACTTAAAGTTTATAAATTTTTAATAACAAGAAATATGAAAATATGAGTTCATATATAATTCAGAAATATTGTAGATTTTTCAAATTTAGAATTTAGTCCTTTTATTATCTCCACTTAAAAATTTTTATTAAGAATAATTTCACTTAATTATAATATATCCCTAAGCTTAAGAGTTTCTCAAGTTTTATACTTTAAAAAGATCAAATGTGGAACTAATTTTTGATTAGACACTAATCCTTAAACTTCTCCGCCCTTACTTCTCTCTTTTTTTTCTTTTCTTTTCTTTTTTTTTCTTTTTCATTTTCTTTTTCACTTTCTCTCTTTTTTTTCTTTTTCAGGCAAGGATTACTATATCTAGATAGGCTTTTAATGGTTTTGAATTTCACATCTCTTTTCCTAAAGTAAAGGATTGATATTAATCTTTTACTTATAAAAATAATAATAGTTTTAAAAATTATTTTTAATAAAAGAAATTTAAGTATTAAAAATAAAAGTCTAAATTTCTAAATTCTTCAAAAATAAAATTTTTCTTACTAAAGATAGTTACACTTTATTTAACATTTCTAACATACAAATTTTTAACTTTATTTTTTCTTCATTACTCAGAATTTTAACTAAATTTTCTTACTCATTTCTATAATCAAATTTTACTTCCCTAATATAACTTCATATACATGATCATTTTTCTTTTCAAATCAAATTCACTTGTAGCACGTTTAAGAACAAATAAAATTCAAGTCTTGAAAATATTTTTCATTCCCTCCAAACTTAAATTTTTAACAAGATTAAACAGTTTAGTAGCAGATATATATAACTAGGAAATGAAAATTGAAAGAACATGCTTACAAGAATTTTTATACCCTAATTATACAAGTATAAAATTAAAAACAAGAGTAAAATTATTTTTTAATCAATTTTCTATCATTTCATTTTAATTCAACATGAAGAGATTCTTTAGACTTCTAAGTAGTGGGTACAGACATGATAACTAACAAACACACTGACTTTGATTTCACAATCTCAACATAAAAACAAACATACTAACAAGATAAAAGAACAATACAGGATAATAGTTTTCTGAAATTAAAGTATAAAACTAAAGTTAGCAAGATTTTCAACTTTTCACAAGACATGGAAATAAGTTCAATCCTAACTAACTAAAACACAATAATCAACACACAACAACAATTATTACCTTAGAATTAAAACAAACTACTAATAAAACACAAACATCATAATAAAAACTAAACAAAAGTCCAACACATCATAAAGTCCAAACAAGTACATAAATGTAAATGTATCAAGTCCTAACCATGTAGTCCATCACATATTACAACATAAAAATAAACCAGTCCTCCTCCTCCTCATCATCATCAGAATCACCTCTGTTCCAGACATTTGTAGACTCATAATCAGGGTATCTGAGATATGAAGGAAATTTCACTCCTTGGTTACCCCTAATGAGGCTTTCTGAAGAGGAATGAAATTTCTCCTCACAATAACTTTTCCTTATATCGTACCAATCAATATGATCTGCAAAGCTTTCTAAATTTTGTACCTTATTTACGGTATAGTTGATATTTTCCATCATCCTCTGTAATAATTGATTTTGAGTTTCAGTAGACTCGCCTATAGAAGTAGAAGCTCACGAGGTAGATGATCTAGATGTAGAAGCAATAGAGGTAGAAGCAGCAAACGTCGACATTCCATAACTCTGTGAAAATCTTTCTCTCCAGTTAAAAATAGAATGCTCTGAATATGACTTCACATTTACATTTGTAATTGGATTTAGAGGCAAAAACACTTCTTCCCAGCTATCATATCTCACTCCAGCCTACTCACATAAATAAAAGATCAAGGAAGCAAATCCCAGACCTGCAGTAGTAGCGACAGTGGCATAATTGATGATAGTCTGACATATAGAAGCTCCAATATTAATGAGCTTGCCTTCCTGAATACAATAGTTCAACATTGCTCTCTCCATTGTAACTTCACTGAGATGATTCATCGGTAGACGAGCTGAAATAAAGTAGTGCCACATGATACACCTAAAATATATAGTATTTTTAGAGACATTTTTATACCTATTTTTGAGATATTGCGCTTTAATGGAAGGTATTTTTGGGTTTTTCTTTCAGGTATAGGTGAAAAGGTGAAAAATGCTTAAAGGAATGAAAAATGATCAAATTTGGAGCAAATAGGTGAAAAATGTGCAAAATTATTTTGGCGCCTAAACGCCACATCCTACTCTTAATCGTCGGTTAAACTAGAAGGCCACACCTAAGCGTCAGAGACCCCATGCTTAAGCGCTAGTGACAGTTATTGGATGAGTAAAATTGGTTTTTTCACAAATTTTGAAGAGGTTTTAGAGGCACCTATTAGCTTAATAGGTGGTTATAACCACCATGGACAAAAATAATTGCGAAAGGATGCATCTCTTGAGGAAATACATCGATCAAGACACATTTTGAAGAGATACCAAGGTACCTTTTGGAGAATTATAAAAGAAGGAATATTGAGACTTTGAAAGGGGTCCTGAAAGTACTGGAAAAGTTTTGAAAGTTCTAAAATTGGGGAGTTAGTTGGAGAGATTTTCAGGCACCACATATTTACCTTTTTATTTTAGTTTTATATTGAGAGTGTAGTAAAAGAGAAAAGATTCAAAGGAACTTCAAGAGTTTGGTGGATGTCTTGAGATAAGTTTTTATCTTTTAATTTAGAATACTTTTGGTTTTAATTGATACTTGTTGTTGGTTTGACAATGATTTCTACTTTTAAACTAAAGTGTGGTTTTGTTTTCTCCATGGATTCTGAGTAGTTTTCTTTATCTTTCTTCTTACAATGATAAGTAATTAAGTGTTGAATGGAAGTATTGGAGAGTATTGATCTTTAATGTTGGAAGAAGTTGTGATGATTTAAATCCATGTACTTCATTTACTTCTTGATTTAGCCAATTCAGATGTTAAATTTGTTGTGAGAACATGTAAGAACTGGGATGGTATTGTCTCAGTCAACAATTGAAAAGAATCAGATGAGGTTATATGAATGAGAATATAGTTTATATGATTGAGTACAAATAAATAGGGAAATATTCATTGAAGGGTGTAGAGTTAGAGGACTTTAAAGTAACAGGTTAAAGCCCCCAACTTGTTTTATTATTTTAGGTTCTGATATGAGATGTTAGCTCACAGGTGGAGGAAATCGAGGGAACTCTAGAGTGAGAGCTAGTATCTTCCCTGCCTAGCCGGTCTTCAGAACTATTCAAACTTTAAATTAGCTAATGTTCTTTATAGCATCTCTAGTAATGGTAAAAAATATTATTACTCTTATTTTGCATAACACAACATGCATATTTCCACAACAGAATTCTTATACTTATTGCCGATTCATGATAAGGAGAAATATATTTTCATATTTAGTGCTTTTCTTCTACAAAAACTCAAGTTATCTTTTTAAGTTTGTTTTTTTTGTCAAAATATTAAAATCATCATAAATATTTAAACTTTATTTAATACAAAAACATTTTTAGTTTAAATAATTGTCTTTTTAAAAATAGAAACTTTTCCAAAAGGTGCATATTGCATATCTTTCTTGTGGGTTCGATATTTAGGTCTTAATAAAAAAGTTCTATATTACTTGATAACAATACATATACCCGCGTAGTTTTCCAATATATATAAATTAAAAGTTAAATTCTTATTTTTCTTCAAGATCAAGTTCTTGGTTTTATTGAGGAGTAAGGAAATATAACTAAAAAATTTAATCATAATTATTGTTATACTGTTGCATATAAGCAGTTTCGGGATCATGTTTTGAGCGCCGTTGCCGGGGAAGTGAAGTGAAAATTATAAAGAATCTATTAATTTAAAAGCAAATTTTTATTTTTAGAAAGTGTTATTTAAACTTTAAGTTATTTTATTTTATTTTGTGTGTGTTTTGTTTTGTTTTATTTTATGTTAGTGTATGGGTAGTTCAAGTTCTGAAGGACTAGTGCCCTATGATTCTGAATTAGAGAGAACTATTAGAAAAATTAGAAAACCCAAAAAAATTAAAAATATTGAAAAATCCAAAAAAATTACAGAAATGACAAACCAAAATGATCAAAATGTTGAAATTCATCAAGAGTTTAGACCTTTAAGAGATTATGCCAACCGTACTGTAGATGAACTTCATTGTAGTATTCAAAAATCTACTGTAGTAGCTAATTCATTTGAGCTTAAAATTGTTATTATCCAAATGGTAGCAAATAATCAATCTGGGGGATCACCAACAGAAGATCCAAATTTACATCTTGCCAATTTTCTATAATTGTGCGCTACATTTAAATATGCTGGTGTATCAGATTATGTCATAATGCTTAGTTTAATTTCTTTCTCACTGTGGGATAAAGCTAAGATGTGGTTGAATTTGTTAGCACCTGGATCTATCAGAACTTAAGGGATTTAAAATAAAAATTACTTGCTAAATATTTTCCACCATAAAAAACTACGTAGCTTATAAATGATATTACATCTTTTAATCAGTTTGAAGGGGAATCTATTTATGAAGCATGGGAAAGATTTAAACAACTCTTAAGGAAGTGTCCACACCATGCTATACTAGAATGGTTAATAATTCAAACATTTTTATAATGGATTAGTTGGGTCTCTTAGATGAATTATTGATGCTGCTACTGGTGGTTCATTGGTGTCAAAACCATTTCATGACGCCTATGCTTCAATTGAAGAAATGACTACCAATAATTTTCAGTGGTCTTCTTAGATGATGAATCCTAAGAAAGTAGCCAATATTCATGAATTTGATACATTTACTATGCTAGCAAATCAAGTTGCTGCAATTTCAAGGAAGTTAGACCAATTTGGAATGAATTTTTCTCAACCAATTTCCATGATTAAAGAGATTAGGCAAAATGGTAGATTCTCAAGCACATTTAAAATTTTGAATGCCATAAATAACAAGCAGAATAATCCATATTAAAATTATTATAACCCAGGTTGGAAAAATCATCCCAATTTTAATTGGAATGACAATTCTGGTGGTAATAATCAGTAATGGGGTAACAACCAAGTACACCCATTGGGAAACTAAGACAATCAAAGGAATAATAATTATAGATCTACTTATCCTCCAGGTTTCAACAGTAATACATAATTTAAGGAGAAGAAGTTGTCTATAGAAGAAGTGGTGTTACAAATGAAAAATCAACTACAAAGTCAAGAAGCTAGAATTAGAAATATTGAGAATCAACTTAGGAAAATAGCAAATTCATTAAGTAATAGATTCCAAGGAACACTTCCTAGCAATACTAAATCAAATCCAAAAGACCATACTAAAGAGCAAGTAAAAGCCATTCAACTTAGAAGTGGAAGAGAGTTTGAAGATTGGATTCAATAAGAAATTGAAGTAGAGAGAGAAGAAGCTGAAGAATTAAAAGAGGGAGCTCCAAAAGATTTTGAGAGACCTATTTCTCCGCTGAGAATTGATTTGGAAAAAGCACCATCTCCATTTTCTCAGAGACTTTGTCAGCAGAAGTTGGATAAGTAATTTTCAAAATTTCTGAAAATATTTAAGAAGCTTACAATTAATATTCTATTTGCTGAAGCCTTAGAACAAATACCAAGCTATGTAAAGTTTATGAAGGATATTCTGAACAGGAAAAGGAAGTTTGAAGATAATAAGACTGTTGCACTTAGTGAGGAGTTCAATGCTATACTTCAGAAAAAGCTTCTTGAAAAGCTTAAAGATTCTGGTAGCTTTACAATTCCATGTGTTAGGAGACAGATTTTATGGGAAAGCTTTATGTGATTTAGGTGCAAGCATTAACCTTATTCCATTATCAATATTTAAAAGATTGGGATTAGGAGAAATAACCTCTATTACTGTAACTTTGCGGTTAGCAGATTGTTCGATAACACACCCTAAAGGAGTTATAGAAGATGTCCTAGTGAAAGTGGATCAATTTATCCTTCCTATTGATTTCATTGTGCTAGATATGAAGGAAGATAAAGAGGTACCTATCATTTTGGGGAGACTTTTCCTAGGCATAAGAAGAGCAATGATAGATGTACAGAAAGCGGAATTAACAATGTGCGTCAATGATCAAACTATTATTTTCAATATTTTAAGATCAATGAAATATCCTGCAAAAGGTAAAGATGATGAATGTTATAGGATGGATGTTATAAAATATCTAAGTGAATGTCATTTCAAAACAACTTATGAAGAAAAATTTGAAGAAAAAGATTTGGAACATGAGCAAGAAGAGGAATGAGATCGATGTGAAGAACTTTTTATGGAAAATTCAAACTATGTTTGAGAAAGTTTTGAAATTTTGGACACGATAGACAAAATTAAATCCATTTGTCCATCAATTGAAAAACCTCTAGAACATGAGTTGAAGTTCTTCCTAAAAATTTAAAATATTCCTTCTTAGGAGATTCCTCTACTTCACCAATAATAATTTCCTCAAAATTAACGATGGAAGACGATGAAAGGTTGATGAAAATTTTGAAAAATTTTAAGAAAGCCTTTGGATGGACAATTGTTGATCTTAAAGGAATCAGTCCTTCAATTTGTATGCATAGAATTCATATGAAAGAGAACTGCAAACCCAGGGCTGATCCATAAAAGAGACTGAATCCTGTTATGAAAGAAGTTGTTAAGAAAAAAATTTTAAAGTGGACCCTATTTTAGATAGTGCATGGGTTTATCAAATTCACTACGTTCCTAAGTTGGTGTTCGCGAGTATACATCATTTTGTCAGATTGATGTAGAGTCGATATATGAGCTTGAGAGAGATTTAAAGATCTTCTTAGGAATTGCCCACATCATTCGTTACCAGATTGTTTGATAATTCAAAATTTTTACAATGGATTAGTGGGATCTCTTAGATCGATTATAGATGCTGCGGTTGGTGGTTCTTTAATGTCAAAACCTTTTGATGAGGCTTATTTGTTAATAGAAGAGATGACTACCAACAATTTTCAATGGCCCTCTGAAAGGGTAAATCCTAAAAGAGTACCTATTATCCACTATTCTGATGCAATATCTATGTTAGCTTCGCAGATTGCTGCAATATCGAAGAAATTAGATCATTATGGAATGAATTATTCTCCAGCACCTACTATGATGGGAGAGAATTCATCTGGGCAATTTGTGGATGTTCAACCTTCTTATGAGACTTTAAATGCTATTAACAATAGACCCAACAATCTTTATTCGAACTATTATAACCCAGGTTGGAAGAATCATCCTAACTTTAATCGGAATAACAATTCTTCTACAAATCAACAATGGGCAAACAACCCAGTAAACCCATTGGGAAATTCATCCAACCAAGGAAATATTAATTATAGACCTTCTTATCCTCCAGGATTTAACAGTAACACTCAATTTAAGGAAAAGAAGTTGTCTATGAAAGAGCTGATACTGAACATTGGTCAATAATTACAGAATCAAGGAAATTAATTACAAATTCAAGGAAACTAGTTACAAAATCAAGGAACTGCTATCAAGAATATTGAAAACCAATTGGGGCATATTGCTACTGCGTTTAGTAACCGAACATTAGGAACTTTTCCTAGTACCACATATCCAAATCCTAAAGATCAAGGAAAATAACTGATAAAAGTGATATAATTACGAAGTGGAAAAGAATTTAAAATAAGAGTGCAGAAAGAAACGAAAACTGAAAAAGAGAAAGTGGATACAGAAAAAGAAAAGGATCATGAATACCCAAATTTAGAATATCCACTTGCACCAATGAAAATTACTATGGAGAAACCTCCACCACCGTTTCCTCAAAGATTGAAACAACACAAAAAGGATAAACAATCTTCCAAGTTTATAGAAATTCTTAAGAAATTAACGGTAAATATTCATTTCATAGAAGCTTTAGAGCAAATGTCTAATTATGTGAAGTTTATGAAAGATATTTTGAACAAAAAAAAGGAATTTCACTGATAATGAGACTGTTGCACTTAGCAAAGAGTGTTGTGCAATTATTCAGAAAATGCTTCCAGAAAAATTAAGAGATTCAGGTAGTTTCACTATACCGTGAGCTATCGGTGAAAGATTCTATGAAAGAGCTTTATGTGATTTGGGAGCCAGCATTAATCTTATGCCTCTATCAAATTTCAAAGATTAGGATTAGGAGAAGTCTCACCTACTTCTGTAACTCTTCAGTTAGTGGATCGTTCAGTTACTTATCCAAAGGGTTAGAAGATATGTTAGTAAAAGTTGATAAATTTATCTTTCATGTGGATTTCATTGTTTTAGATATGGAGGAAGATAAAGAAATAACTATAATTTTAGGGGGACCTTTTTTAGCTTCTGGAAGAGCTATGATACATGTTCAAAAGGGAGAATTAACTATGAGAGTTAATGATCAAGAAGTGACTTTTAACATTGTGAAATTTATGAAATACTCTGCTGCTGAAAGAGATAATGAATGTTTTCGCATGGAAATTAGTGAGCGTCTAGTGAACGAGCATTTTAAAGAATATTTTGAAGAGAAAAAAAGATTTTGAAGACAAAGATGAAGTTATTTTGGACGAAATAGAAAATGAGGAATTAGAATATGTTCAGGAAAGATTTGAGATGTTGGATATTACAGAAAATATTGATAAGAATCTTGTTCCTTCAATTATAAAATCATTTGAACTTGAGTTGAAAATATTGCCTAACCACTTGAAGTATGTGTTTCTGGGAAACTCATCTACATTACATGTTATTATATCTTCAGAGTTAAATGATTTG
>NEWO01002091.1:12339-33014 GCA_003013225.1 Phalaenopsis aphrodite
TCCTAAGGGTGACTCATCTTGAGTTTCCCCACAGTGACCCCACCTACTAAGTATTTAGAGGTTGAGAACAATATGTGGAACTCCAAGTTGAGTAAAGAAGAGGGTAGAATTTCTAATGGTGAGGGTTCCAAGTCTAGTTTTCTAGGAATAGTCAACAGGAAAAGTCCTATGACTAGATCCTAGGCTATTAAAGAGGAGAAACTAAACCTCAACCAAAATTGAGGTCAACAGCATTATATAGCAAAACTTGTTGCCCTGGCTGAAAATTTTTAGTAAGAATCCTTCGATCATGCTACATCTTCATCTTTTCTTTATAACCTTGACACTCTCATAAGATTCATTCCTTATCTCTTCAAGCTCATTTAATTGCAATAATCTTTTCTCACCGGCATATTTCAAACTATAATTAAATTCTTTAATCGCCCAATATGCTTTATGCTCAAGTTCAACTGATAAGTGACAAGCTTTCCCAAATATTAGCCAATATGGGGACATTCCTATGGGAGTTTTGTATGCAGTCCTATAAGCCCACAAAGCATAGTCAAGTTCGACTGACCAATCCATTTTTTTTATTCACAAATTTTTTCATAATTCTTTTAATTTCCTGATTGGGTAATTTAGCCAAACCACTTACCTGAGGATGATAAGCAGTAGCAATCCTATGATTTATATGATATTTATTTAATAACTTCTCCATAATGACATTTCTGAAATGACTTTCCCCATCAGTAATGATAACTCTAGGCATCCCAAATCTACAAAATATGCTCGTTTTCAAAAATTTTGCAACACTTTGAGCATCACATCGAGGTAAAGCAAAAACTTTTATCCATTTGGATACATAGTCCACTGCTAACAAAATATATAAATTTTTGAAAGATGGTATAAATGGTCCCATGAAATCTAATCCCCAAACATCAATTATTTCAACATCTAGCATATAATTGAGGGGAATCTCATTTCTTCTAGAATATTACCTACTCGTTGATATCTATCACAGGTTTTGATATAAGGATTAACATCTCTAAAAATTGTAGGCCAATAGAATCCAAATTGTAAAATTTTGTATGATGTTTTATCAACACCAAAGTGTCCCCCAAAATCAGAATTATGACATTTTAGATAATTGCATATGTTTCTTCTAATGGTACACATCTTTGAATAATTAGATCCTTTCCTTGTTTATACAAAAATGGGTCATCCCAAAAATAAGTCTTAGCTTCAGAAATAAATTTCCTCTTTTGTTGGTATGTCATTCCATAGGGTATAATATCGCTAACAATAAATCTTACAATGTCAGCATACCACGGAACACGCCACTCATTAATAGTGAACAAATTCATCCGAAAAATGTTCATTAATTTCTTTTTTCAAAATAGAGTGGTTTTTCTAACTCAAGTCTGGACAAATGATCAGCAATTTGATTTTCAGTCCCCTTTCAATCTGCTATTTCAAAATCAAATTCTTACAAAAGAAGAATCCATCTTTTAAGTCTAGGTTTAACATCCTTCTTTTTCATTAAGTACTTCATAGCAGAATGATTTGTATGCACTACACAATGAGTTTCAATTAAATATGATCTAAAATTATCAAAAGCATATACTATTGCTAATAATTCTTTTTTCAGTTGTTGTATAATTGATTTGAGTTTCGTTAATAGTTTTACTTTTATAGTAAATTTCAGAAAGCATTACTAAAAAATTAAAAATCTTGAAAAATAAAAAAAATACAAAAAAATTACAGAAATGGCAAACCAAAATAATCAAAATGTTGAAATTCATCAAGAGTTTAGACCTTTAAGAGATTATGCAACCCTACTGTAGATGAACTTCATTGTAGTATTGAAAAACCTATTGTAGTGGCTAATTCATTTGAGCTTAAACTTGCTATTATCCAAATGGTATCAAATAATCAGTTTAGGGGATCACCAATTGAAGATCTTTGGTAATTTTCAAGAATTACGCGCTACATTTAAATACAATTGTGTATCATATGATGTCATAAGACTTAGGTTATTTCCTTTGTCATTGAGGGATAAAGCTAAGATGTGGTTGAATTCATTAGCATTTGGATCTATTAGAACTTGGGGTTATTTAGCACAAAAATTCCTTGCTAAATATTTTCCACCATAAAAATCTACGAAGCCTAGAAATGATATTACATCTTTTAATTAGTCTGATGGGGAATCTATTTATGAAGCATGGGAAAGATTTAAAGAACTCTTAAGAAAGTGTCCACACCATGCTATACCAGATTGGTTAATAATTCAAACTTTTTATAATGGATTAGTTGGATCTCTTAGATTAATTATCGATGTCGTTGTTGGTGGTTCATTGATGTCAAAACCATTTCATCACGCCTATTCTTTAATTGAAGAAATGACTACCAATATTTTTCAATGGCCTTCTGAGAGGGTGAATCCTAAGAAAGTAGCTAATATTCATGAATCTGATGCATTCACTATGTTAGCAAATCAAGTTGTTGCAATTTCAAGGAAGTTAGACCAATTTGGAATGAATTTTTCTCAACCAATTTCCGTGATTGAAGAGAATTCATATGGCCAAATGGTAGATTCTCAAGCATCATTAGAAACTTTGAATGTCATAAATAAACCTTTCTGAATCAAATCCAAAAGACTAGAATAAAGAGAAAGTAAAAGCCATTCAACTTAGAAGGGGAAGAGAGTTGGAAGGTATGGTTCAAAAAGAAATTGAAGTAGAGAGAGAAGGAATTAAAAAATTAAAAGAGGACGCTCCAAAGACTCTGAGAGACCTATTTCTCTGCTGAAAATTGATTTGAAAAAACCGCCACCTCCATTTCTTTAGAAACTTTGTCAATAGAAGTTGGATAAGCAATTTTTAAAATTTTTGAAAATATTTAAGAAGCTTACAATTAATATTCCATTTGTTGAAGCCTTAGAACAAATGCCAAGCTATGTAAAGTTTATGAAGGATATTTTCAACAAGAAAAGGATGTTTAAAGATAATGATATTATTGCACTTTGTGAGGAGTGCAGTGCTATAATTCAGAAAAGCCTTCTTGAAAATCTTAAAGATCCTGGTAGCTTTACAATTCCATATGTAATTGGAGATAAATTTTATGGGAGAGCTTTATGTGATTTAGGTGCAAGCATTAACCTTATGCCATTATCAAAATTCACAAGATTGGGATTAGGAGAAACAACCTACTACTATAACTCTGCAGCTAGCAGATCATTTGATAACATACCTTAAAGGAGTTATAGAAGATGTCCTAGTGAGAGTGGATCAATTTATCTTTTCTGTTGATTTCATTGTGCTAGATATGGAGGAAGATAAAGAGATACCTATCATTTTGGGAAGACCTTTCCTAGCCACAAGAAGAGCAATGATAGATGTGCAGAAAGGGGAATTAACAATGCACGTCAATGATCAAACTGTTACTTTCAATATTTCATGATCAATGAAATATCCTGTAAAAGGTAAAGATGATGAATGTTATAAGATGGATGTTATAATATATCTAAGAGAATGCCATTTCAAAATAACTTATGAAGAAAAAATTGAAGAAAAAGATTTGGAACACAAATAAGAAGAAGAATTAGATCGATGTGTAGAACTTTTTAAGGAAGATTCAAACTATGTTTAAGAAAGTTTTGAAATTTTGGACACGATAAACAAAGATAAATCATTTTGTCCATTAATTGAAAAACCTCTAGAACTTGAGTTGAAGTTACTTCTTGAACAATTAAAATATGCCTTTTAGGAGATTCCTCTACTTTGTCAGTTATAATTTCCTCAAAATTAACGATGGAAGAAGAAAAAAAGTTGATGAAAATTTTGAAAAATTTTAAGAAAGTCTTTGGATGGACAATTGTTGAATTTGAAGGAATCAATCCTTCAATTTGTATGCATAGAATTCATATGAAGAGAACAACAAACCCAGGGCTGATCTTCAAAGGAGACTAAATCCTGTTATGAAAGAAGTTGTTAAGAAAAATTTTTTAAAGTGGTTAGATGCTGGAATTATCTACCATATTTCAGATAGTGCTTGGGTTAGTCCAATTCACTACATTCCTAAGAAAGGAGAAGTAAATGTAACTGTGAATGAACATAATAAATTAATACCTACTAGACAAGTTACAGGGTGGCAAATAAGCAGTGATTATAGAAAATTAAATCTTGCCACTAGGAAAGATCATTTTCCATTACCCTTTCTAGATCAAATGGTGGATAGACTAGCTGGGCATAAATACTTTTGTTTTCTTGATGGATATACTGGTTATCACCAAATAAAAATATTGACTAAAGAAAAATATGTTGAGATTTTCATACCTATTTTACATTGATTTTGATGATATTGCACTTTAAAGAAAAGTATTTTTGATGTTTTGTTGCAGGTATGTTGAATTATGGTCATTGGAGAAAAAAGATGCAAAAAAGAGCGAAATTAGAGTAAAAAGGACTAAAGTATGAAGATTTGATCTTGGGCGCCGACGGCGCCGTCGAGGCCACCGACGGCGCCATCGAGGCCACCGACGGTGGGTTTTTTCCGAGAGTCCAGAATTAAATATTCTAGAAGGCCGCCGACAATGCCATCGAGTCTGCCAATGGCGAGAACCACGGTTCTCTCAATAGATGCATTGAATGTGGACGATTTGTGAAGGGACGCTTAGGCAACTCTTGAAAACTCTTCTACAACTTAAAGTCCAGAGAGTCGGGAGAGTCCAGAGTGTCCAGAGAGTGTAGAGAGGTCTTCGGGAGTCCAGAGAGTGTAATTTAGGGTTAGGTATTGTGAGGAATTCTTCGAGAGATTGTATCAGTGGAAGGAAAGTAAGAGATTTCTTCCTCCTTGCCACTTTGAAGGAGAATTCTGTGTGCTGTAAAGACAGGAAGAGATTCAGAGGAACTTTGACGAGTTACTTGGGGAGGAATTTGAGAAAAGTTGTAATTACTTATTGTAGTTTGTATGACTTTACTTTTATATATGAAATCCAAGTTTTGTCGCATCTTCTCCATGAGTTCTGAGTAGTTTTCTCTGTCTTTCTCCTTACCTTGAAATTTTGTGAAATGGTGATTTGAATTGGTTGTGCCATGAGAATATTAAAGAAGTTGTGATGATCTTTTCACTTTAATCTTAATTTACGTTCAATCTGGCCAATTGATTTGTTAAAATATGTTGAGTTTTACAACTAAAGTGAGGATTACATTCAAGATTTAGAGAGGTTAAAGTCCTTACAAGTTGGGTGCTAATAAATAGGGAAATAAAAATTATCGGGTGTAGAATTGGAGATTTTAGAGTGACAGACTAAAATCCTCAATTCGGTCCTATCTTTTAGGTGTTGAAGTGTAGATGTTAGCCCTCACGCGAGGGGAACATGGGAGCTCCGAAATGAGAGCCGGTATCCTCCCAACCTAGCCACAAATTCAGTAACCAAGCATATGATTAGTCAATAGTCTTTATGCCTGACCCAAAGGGTAAAGAATAGGTATGCTCCTATTTAGCACAATATAATTTGAACCGATTCAATTTATCCATTCACTTAAATTTATTGACAAGGAGAAGGATGCTTTCTTACATATTAAACTTCACATTAGAAATTTTATTAGTAGAATTAGTTAATTGAGAGTTTATTAAAATTACATTTTTATTTTAATTGCCTAATAGTGAAAAATATGCAATTTGAACTATGTTGTTGTGATTAAGTATTGATATTCTAAATCTTAAGTTCGTAGCCTTTAATATTACTCCATGTGGGATCGATATCCAGGACTCCATTAGAGCCCTGTATTACTTGAGCGATACGTATACTTGTGTTGATAAGTGTGACTTTGCAATTATTGAATATTTTATACATATCTTTATCAAATCTATAACTGTTGTCAAGTTTTTGGCGTCTTTGCCTGGGATTTAAATCTTCTAACAGCAGTATCAAATTCTTGTATTTTTTAGCATATATAAAGTCGCTGTCAAATTTTTGGCACCGTTATCGGGGAGTAAAAATTAGATTTAAAAAAATCATAATTAGAGAAACGGACAAATGAGGATTATTAGAAAAATTTTACTTGAATTGCAACTTATTTTGATATTTAGTTAACTATTTTTCCGTGTACTGATTTCAATTGTATGCGTAAATTTGGACCTGAAAATCTTATACCCTATGATTCAAAATTAGAATGCACTGTTAGGAGAATTAGAAAATTAAGAAAAGAACCTATAAATCTTGACATAATGGAAAACAATGTGAACAATCAAGGAATAGAAAATGAACATCAACCGAGACCTCTACGAGATTATGCAAATCCTATAGCAGATGAAATTCACTTATCTATCTAAAATTCTGATGTAGCTGCTAATTCATTTGAGCTCAAACCTGCTATTATCCAAATGATACAAAACAATCAATTTGGAGGTACACCAAATGAAGATCCTAATTTACACCTCGCTAGTTTTTTAGAACTTTGTGCTACTTTTAAATATGACAGAGTTTGAAACGATGCTGTTAGACTTAGTCTTTTTCCTTTTTCACTTAGGGGTAAGGCTAAGATGTGGTTAAATTTGTTAGCACCTGGATCTATTAGAACTTGGGGAGAACTTTTACAAAAATTTCTATCAAATTTTTCCCTCCATCCAAAACTACTAAACTTAAAAATGACATAACACCATTTTGTTAGATTGATGGAGAGTCGATATATGAAGCTTGGGAGAGATTTAAAGATCTTCTTAGGAAGTGCCCACATCATTCGTTCCCAGATTGGTTGATAATTAAAACTTTTTACAATGGATTAGTGGGATCTCTTAGATCGATTATAGATGTTGCGGCTGGTGATTCTTTAATATCAAAACCTTTTGATGAAGCTTATTCATCAATAGAAGAGATGACTAACAGGAATTTTTATTGGCCCTCTGAAAGGATAAATCCTAAAAGAGTCGCTAGTATCCACGATTCTGATGCAATATGTATGTTAGCTTCGCAGATTGCTGCAATATCAAAGAAATTAGATCATTATGGAATAAATTATTCTCCAACACCTACTATGATGGAAGAGAATGCATATGGGCAATTTGTGGATGTTCAACCTTCTTATGAGACTCTAAATACTATTAACAAGAGACTCAAGAATCCTTATTCGAAGTATTATAACCCAGGTTGAAAGAGTCATCTTAACTTTAATTGGAATAACAATTCTTCTACAAATCAACAATGGGCAAACAACCCAGTAAACCCATTAGGAAATTCATCCAACCAAGGAAATGTTATTATAGACCTTCTTATCCTCCAGGATTTAACAGTAACACTCAATTTAAGGAAAAGAAGTTGTCTATGGAAGAGCTGATACTGAACATGGGTCAACAATTGCAAAAAAAAAACCAATTACAAATTCAAGGAAACCAGCTACAAAATCAAGGAACTACTATCAAGAATATTGAAAACCAATTGGGGCATATCGCTACTGCGCTTAGTAACCGAACATTGGGAACTTTTCCTAGTACTGTGGAGTCAAATCCTAAAGATCAAGGACAATAACAGATAAAAGCGATACAATTACGAAGTGGAAAAGAATTGGAAACAAGAGTGCAGAAAGAAACGGAAATTGAAAAAGAGAAAGTGGATTCAGAAAAAGAAAAGAATCATGAATACCCATATTTATAATATCCACTTACACCAGTGAAAATTATTGTGGAAAAACCTCCACCACTATTTTCTCAAAGATTGAAACAACACAAAAAGGATAAACAATTTTCCAAGTTTATAGAAATTCTTAAGAAATTAACGGTAAATATTCCTTTCATAGAAGCTTTAGAACAAATGCCTAATTATGTGAAGTTTATGAAAGATATTTTGAACAAGAAAAGGAAGTTCACTAATAATGAGACTGTTGCACTTAGTGAAGAGTGTAGTGTAATTATTCAGAAAAAGCTTCCTAAAAAATTAAAAGATCCAGGTAGTTTCACTATACCGTATGCTATCGGTGAAAGATTCTATGGAAGTGCTTTATGTGATTTGGGAACCAGCATTAATCTTATTCCTCTATCAATTTTCAAAAGATTAGGATTAAGAGAAGTCTCACCTACTTCTGTAACTCTACAGTTAGTGAATTGTTCAGTTACTTATCCTAAGGGAGTTATAGAAGATGTATTAGTAAAAGTTGATAAATTTTCTTTCCTGTGGATTTTATTGTTTAAGATATGGAGGAAGATAAATAAATACCTATAATTTTAGGGAGATCTTTTTTAGCTACTAGAAGAGCTATGATAGATGTTCAAAAGAGAGAATTAACTATGAGAGTTAACGATCAAGAAGTGACTTTTAAAATTGCAAAATCTATGAAATACCCTGCTGTTGAAAGTGACAATGAATGTTTTCGCATGGAAATTAGTGAGCATCTATTGAACGATAATTTTAAATAATATTTAAAAAATTTTTTTGAAGACAAAGATGAATTTATTTTAGACGAAATAGAAAATGAAGAATTAGATTATGTTCAGGAAAGATTTGAGATATTGGATATTACAGGAAATGCTGATAAGAATCTAGTTCTGTCAATTATAAAACCACCTGAACTTGAGTTGAAAACATTGCCTAACCACTTGAAGTATGTGTTTTTGGGAAACTCATCTACATAACCTGTTATTATATCTTCAGACTTAAATGATTTGCAAGAGCAAAGGCTTTTGGATACATTAAAAAGATATACGAAAGCTTTGATTGGACCTTAGCTGATATTAAAGGAATCAGTCCTTCGATCTGTATGCATAGAATTATACTGGATGAACAATATAAAGCAAGAGTTGATCCACAAAGGAGATTGAACACAATGATGAAAGAAGTAGTCAAAAAGGAAATTTTGAAATGGTTGGACGCTGGAATTATATGTTTTATTTCGGACAGTGCTTGAGTAAGTCCAATTCATTGTGTTCCTAAGAAAGGAGGGGTGACTGCTAAAGCACAAGAGAATATTGAATTAATATCTATCAGACAAGTTACTGGGTGACATATTTGCATTGATTATAGGAAATTAAACACTACCACTTGGAAAGATCCCTTCCCTTTACCATTCCTAGACCAAATATTAGATAGACTTGTTGGGCACAAATATTTTTATTTTTTAGATGGATATACTGGCTACCATCAAATTCCTATTGCTTCTGAGGATAAAAAAAACAACATTTACAAGTCCTTTTGGAACTTTTGCTTTTCGAAGAATGTCTTTCGGCTTATGTAATGCACCTGCAACATTCTAGAGATGTATGATGTTTGTGATTAGTAAGTTAATTGATGATGGAATAGAAGTGTTTATGGATGATTTCTCTGTATTTGGAACATGATTTGATGCATGCTTAAATTATCTTGAAAAAATTTTGGAGTTATGCGAAAGAACTAATTTAGTTCTAAATTGGGAGAAATATCAATTTATGGTTGCAGATGGAATAGTGTTTGGGCATAAAATTTCAGAAAATGGTATGGAAGTCATCCCTGAAAAAATTCAAGTTATATCTAAATTAACACCTCCTACTTATGTAAGAGGGGTTAGAAGTTTTCTCAGACATATTTGTTTTTACAGGCGTTTTATTAAAGATTTTTCAAAAATTACCAAACCTCTATGCCCACTGTTAGAAAAGGACAAGAAATTTGAGTTTACTGAAGACTGTTTAAACGCCTTTAAGTTATTAAAAGAAAAAGTTAACTACAACCCCTATAACAGTTTCACCTAACTGAGAGAAACCATTCTAACTGATGTGTGATGCTAGTGATTATGTTATTGGAGTTGTTCTTGGACAAAGTTATGATAAGATTTTTAAAGTTACATACTACGCTAGTAAACTTCTTAACGATGCTTAAATTAACTACACTGTTACTGAAAAAGAGTTACTATCTATAGTGTATGCTTTTGACAAATTTAGATCTTATTTGATTGGGATTAAATGTGTTGTGTACATTGATCACTCTGCTATTAAATATCTGATGCAAAAGAAGGATATCAAACCAAGGTTAATTCGATGGATACTTTTAATGTAAGAGTTTGATTTTGTGGTTATTGATAGAAAGAGAACTGATAATCACATTGCTGATCATTTATCGAGATTAGAATATCATGAATTATCTGACACCGACAATAAAATTACATATAGTTTCCCTGATGAACAACTTTATAATATTAATGAGTGAAAAATACCATGGAATGCTGATATTGTTAATTATATTGTAAGTGATATTTTGACACCTATGTTGACATTGCAACAACAAAGAAAATTCATTCATGATGCGAAAGCATATTTTTGGGATGAGCCTTATTTATATAAACAATGTAAGGATCTTATTATGAGAAGATGTGTACCTTATGAAGAAACTGAATTAATTATTCAGAAATGTCATGATTCTGAATTTGGAGGACATTTTAGAACTAATAAAACTGCTTACAAAATTTTATAAGCTGGATTCTATTGGCCTACACTCTTTAGAGAAATTTACAGATACATAAAAACTTGTGATCGATGCCAATGAGTAGGCAATATATCTAGAAGAAATGAAATGTCTCTGAATTTCATGTTAGAAGTTAAGATCTTTGATGTTTGGGGATTGGATTTCATGGGACCATTTATTCCTTCATCTAGGAACTTATACATATTAGTTGCAGTAGGCTACATTTCAAAGTGGATTGAAGCACAAGCTTTACCTTGTTGTGACGCTAAAAGTGTTTCAGGATTTTTAATGAAAAACATTTTCACTAGATACGGAATGTCGAGAGTGATTATCACTGATGGAGGATCCCATTTCAGGAATAAATACATTCAAAGATTGACAGAAAAGTTTAATGTTATTCATAGAATCTGTACTTCCTATCACCCTTAGACTAGTGGGTTTGCTGAAGTTTCTAATAGAGAGATTAAACAAATACTGGAAAAGACTGTAAACCCTAGTATAGTAGATTGGTCTACTAAACTAGATACTGCATTATGAGCATACAAGACTGCTTATAAAACTCCTATTGGAATGACTCCTTACAGGCTGATTTTTGGAAAGACTTGTCACTTACTAGTAGAATTAGAGCATAAAGCATATTGGGCGATTAAAGAATTCAATTATAATTTGAAAGATGTTGGTGAGAAGAGATTGTTACAAATGAATGAATTTGAATAATTAAGAAATGAATCTTATGATAACAACAAAATTTATAAGGAGAAACTAAAGTTATGGCATGATTGGAAGATTAACCAGAAGAACTTTGAACCAGGATAAGAAGTTTTGCTTTACAATACAAGGCTGAAGTTATTCCCTGGGAAATTGAAGTCTCGTTGGTTAGGACCCTTTACTGTGACTCAAGTTTATACTTACGGAGCTGTTGAAATTGAAGATCAAAAGACTAGAGATAGATTTAGAGTAAATGGACATAGATTAAAGCCGTATTTTGAGGGTAAAAGACCAAATTTTAAAGAGGTTTTAATGGTCAGTCAACCTGAATAATATCTGAATAGGTCGGACTGACGACGTTAAACCAAGCACTTTATGGGAGGCAACCAATAGTTATCCTTATTTTTATTGCTATTATAGTGTTTTTGTTTGGAATTATTGTTAGTTTGCGGTAGTATTGAACTCTACTACTCATATTTACCCTTGAATCATCATAAAAATTGGATCCATAGAGAAAATTGGAACACATTCAAACCAAAGCGAAACTGTGAAATTTTTTCTTTGGGCGCCGACGGTGGGCTCGACGCCGCCGACGACGGGTTTTTCCCAAGAGCCCAGACAATTAATTCTAAAGGCTCGCCCACGGCGCCATCGACGCCACCGACGGTGAGAATGGCTTGATGACAGTTTTTGGAGTTTGAAATGACATTTTTTGCTGTTTTAGACGAGATTTACTCCCTATAAAACTTCCAAATTTGATTCTTAAATTTGTATTACCCCAAAAACAAAGTGAAACTCCACCAAATTCATCCCTATGGCTTCCAATTCCACTGAAAACCTTAGATTTCAAGTGTTCAACCGGAGAAAGTTCATTAGTTCTGAGGCGCAATGAATCTTAAATAAAGTGCTGACAAAGAGAAGATTAACCAAAGAAAGAGGATTCGTGAATCAAGGATTGAACAATCCTTTGACAGTAATTAAAGAGATGATTGTGCGACGATGATGGGAAGTGTTGTGCTACACTACAGCTGCTATAGTCGTTCCTGTGGTGAAGGCGTTTTATGTTAATTTGCATGGAATCAACCAGGGAGTCGTCTATGTGCGAGGCAGATGGAAAACTTTTACTCCTACACGGATTAGTGAGTTATATATGGTTGAGAAAATTCCTATATGTTATTATTCCAACTTCATCCCGACAAGAAATCTGATGAATGAAATCTACTAATATTTGACGGACGAGACTGAAGACTGGGAAATGAGAGAAAACGGGTATGTTAGTTTCTCTGCTACACTTCTAAACCCTGTTTTTAAACATTGACAGTTCTTCATTTCTACAAAACTATTACCGATGATGAGGATCGATAAAGTTACTAAAGAAAGTGCTATTTTGAATTACTATATTCAAATGGGATTGCGGATTCATATTGGATCGATAATTGTGAAGTCTATTTTGGGCCTGATCGTTCATGGATCAACTTATGGGCTTCGACATCCTTCAACAATCTTCTTACTCTACAGTCAGTTCCAAGTATCTTATGAGAATTGGGAAAATGTACTTCTACCTTGGAAGCCTTTGGACCCAACCCAGAAGTTCCCAATCAATAAAGATGAGAATGATATGACTATTATTGTGGATCAATCGTCTCAGAATTCACTTCCTATTCAGCCTTTAGTTCCGGACAAGACACTAGTGATCCTTCGCAGAATCAAGAAACTGGAGAAAGAGGTACAAAATGTTATGAATGCAATTAATAGTATCTCTAATTTTTTTGATCATCTAGACTGGAGGATGAAAGAGCATTTTGATCACTCTGAACATATCAAAGGAAGTTTGATACGATTGATGAGAAAGATGGGATTGATAGAAGAGGACTTTACTGAAGAATTCCCATACCGACCATTCTATAACCTCTTTGTTCATGTTTAATCGATGGGCGATATCAGAGGAGAAACAAGAACTGAATCAGAGGAGTAGTAGAATTACTTTACTACCTATATGTCTATATGTGTGATTTGATTTGAACTTATGACTTTAATATGCTTTCGAATTTTGCTTTTAGAACTCAGTATAGTTAAGATTGAGCATAGAATGTTTGTTTTCAGCGTTTAGAGTGTTGTGGATTGGATTGCAATGCTGAATTGATGTATTAAGGTTGAGAAAATACCAAACTTATGTGTGTTGTGTAACATGTATTGTAACCCTTGGATTTTATATATAAATGTGATGTTTTGTGTTGTGAATGCTTATTTTAGTACATCATTTAATCACTTAAAATTTATGTCCAGAATGATTAAACGGATGTCGACGAGGCTTGAAATTGATCAAAATCACAAAAATTTGCAAATTGAACTAATTTTAAAAATCTCGTCGACAGCGCCATCGACGCCACCGACGACGGATTTTTCTTGAGGCAAGGGCTATTTAATTCAATAGCGCTCGCCGACGGCTCTGAAAACCCCGCCGACGGTGAGATACCAAAAAAACACTTTTAACTGCAATTTTGACCAGTCAACCGTCATTATTCATCATCTCCTTCCTCCTAAAAAATGAAAATTTTGATCTAAGGCTTGAAGATCTTGGATTTGGGGCACTTTCGAGGCTTTTAGACACCGGACTTCATCATCTCTCGGTAAGAGCTTCATTCCAACCTAAAATATTTGATTTTCACCTTGAATTTCTTCCACATTGAGGAAATCTGAAAAAAATCCATTATTTGCATATTTGAAGTATATTTTAGAATTTTTCTATAATTTTGCTTAGATTGAAATGGCTCTGCGACAGAAGAGGCGACTTGAGTTTGACGAGTCTCGCTTCATCAATGCAAAGCCTCAGTCTAGATTTACTTCAGTATTTCAAGGGAGGAAATGTATTCAAGATTGTATTTTTAAGAGGCCGGGAGGAGAAGTTGATGAGTCATTACTGAACGAAGGTGGGAAAATTTCTGTTATACCACCAATAAGGCTGTTGTGAATATTGTGAAAGAATTTTATGCTAATGTGTTCTATTTTGAGGATGAAACCGTTCGAGTAAGAGAGTTTTCTGTTGAGCTTAGTGCCGTCGATGTTAACTCATTTTATGAAGTCCCTGACTCCTACATCTGCAATTATGAAACCTTCAGTACAATGGAAGGCCCGCTGAACGATGTCATTAACTTCCTCACTGATGGGAAAGGGGCATGGAAGATAAAGTAGCGAGAACGGGTAAATTTTTCTGCTTCCATGTTAAATGTCACATCTAAAGCGTGGCACTATTTTATTTCCTCTATGTTGTTACCAACCTATCACCATAGTGAGGTAACAAGAGATAGAGCTATTCTAAATTTCTGTATTCAGAATAATCAGACTATAAATGTGGGGAGAATTAGTTATAAGGATATTTTGACCACGGCAAGGAGTGAATCAAGTGGAGTTTTGGGACATCCTGGCCTCATTTATTCACTTTGCCAACTTTCTGGAGTTGAAGCTGGAGATGATGAATAATGGGTTTACCCTATGAAACTCATTAGTAAAGCTAATTTAAAGACGTATGAATCCCATAAAGCATGGAGATCTGGGAGTAGGAGTAAAGAACCTTCTACTAGTAGAGATATCCCCTCTACTAGTTATGACCTTCCTTCCTCTAGTTCCCCTACCGTTCACGATTTAATGAATGAGTTAACCTTGCAGTAGAAAAGTATAGAGAAAATAAATGAAAGAATTTGGGGATTAGAACGTAGACAAGATTATGATAGTGAGTACCTACAAAGGCATTTTGACTTCGAGATAGCTTACTACGAAGCTCAGGCCCGACACTACAGAGGTGAGCCTGATGTTACTTTTCTTGAATGCCCCTGTTATACTCAGTATCAGCCCAATCCACCTGCTGGCCAAGGAGACAAGGATATAGTATGGGATTTTAATATATGATAGTGATTAATATACTTTTGTTTTGTGCTTTTGTAATAGAGATAGATGTTTGTCTGTATGTACTTTCATTTTATTGTATATTTTATTTTATGTTTGCATAAATGTTTAGTGTTGTAGTTTGAAATGTGCATGTGTAGTTATAATATACTTTGATTAGTACTTTGTAAAATTGTATTATGATATGTTAGTAATATATTGTGTTTGTATAATGTTTAGTTTTGTACTTATTTCAAAATTTCATTACCCAACAACTTCTCTATTGATTTATATATATAGAAAGCTCGTAATATTACAGACCAGTTGAAGTAAAATTTTGAGAAGGAACTACAAAAATCCCAAAATGATGAAAATGCCTAAAGTACTAAGGTATGATTTATATGTAGAATCTTTCTTTCCACCTGTATCATTCCATATTGAAAAATTTAAGTTTGGGGGAGAGAAGAAAAAGATTAATTATTATATGTTCTCAATTTAAATATTTTAAAAAATTATTAATATAATTTTTTGTAGTGAATTTAATTCAGATAGCTATATTTTATAAATATTTGAATATTATGGTAGATTTAAAGGAATATTTTTGTAAGAAAAATTCATTTTGTAGATTAAGATATTTAGTATAAGAGAATAAGACTATAGTTAACTATTTAAAGTAAAGAAAATTATATTTTGAAATATTAAGAATCTTAGAAATTCATTTGACAAGGAAAGATTGGGGCTCAAAGATGTAAAAGCTATGAAATACTTATAAGGCAAAGGAATGCTTTGAGTTTCAAATTTAGGGAAAGAAAAGTGAAGTTCAAAATTATTAAAGCCTATCCATAAATAGTAATCTTCACTTTAAAAAGAAAAAAAAAGGATTGACAACAATCCCTAAAAAGAAAAGAAAAATATATAGGATTGAAAGCAATCCAAATGAAAAAGAAAAAAATATATAATTGAAGAGAAGCTTGAGGAGATGCCTAATAAAAAATTGGCTTCACTAGGACCTACCTAAAGGGAAAACCTAAATACATTCTTGAACTTATATTTATGGAATAGTATCTTTACTATTAGTATTCTCATGAAGTTCCTAACATTTGAATATTCTAAGTGACTTGATATTACAACATATAGTCATTCTTGAAATGAAGAGAAAACTAGAACTCTTAAACTTGATGACTAGATAGTCTTGTACCTACAGAGTTAATTTAATTACATGATTTTTTTTAAAATCTTTCTATGGTATTTACGTAAATAAAACTTATAGTATTTCTGAATTAAAACTTTACCACAGTAGATCATAACTTTTAAGTAGTACTAAAATTACTTGAGGACAAGTAATAGTTAAGTTTGGGGGATTTTGACCAAAGAAAAATATGTTGAGATTTTCATACCTATTTTACACTGATTTTGATGATATTACACTTTAAAGAAAGGTATTTTTGATGTTTTGTTGCAGGTATGTTGAATAATGATCATTGGAGCAAAAAGATGAAAAAAAAGCAAATTTAGAGCAAAAAGGACCAAAATATGAAGATTTGATCTTGGGAGCTGACAACACCATCGACGCCGCCGACAGTGCGTTTTCCCCGAGAGTCTAGAATTAAATGTTCTAGAAGGCCACCGACGGCGCCATCAAATCCGCCGACAGCGAGAACGATGGTTCTCTCAATAGATGCATTGAATGTGGACGATTTTTTAAGGGACGCTTAGGCAACTCTTGAAAACTCTTCTACATCTTTAAGAGAAACATTTTGGAGGCTGAAAAGGGAAAAGTCCAGAGTGTCCAAAAAGTACAGAGTGTCCAGAGAGTGTAGAAAGGTCTTCGAGAGTCCAGAGAGTGTAATTTAGGGTTAGGTATTGTGAGGAATTCTTCAAGAGATTGTAAGAGTGGAAGGAAAGTGAGAGATTTCTTCCTCCTTGCCGCTTTGAAGGAGAATTCTGTGTGTTGTAAAGCGAGGAAGAGATTCAGAAGAACTTCAAGGAGTTACTTGGGGAGGAATTCCAGATAACTTGTATTTACTTATTGTAGTTTGTATGACTTTGCTTTTATATATGAAATCCAAGTTTTGTCGTATCTTCTCCATGAGTTCTGAGTAGTTTTCTCTGTCTTTCTCCTTATCTTGAGATTTTGTGAAATGGTGATTTGAATTGGTTGTGCCATGAGAATGTTAAAGAAGTTGTGATGATCTTTTCACTTTAATCTTAATTTACTTTCAATCTAGTCAATTGATTTTTTAAAATAAGTTGAGATTTACAACTAAAGTGAGGATTAAATCCAAGATTTAGGGAGATCAAAGTCCTTAAAAGTTGAGTACAAATAAATAGGGAAATAAAAATTATCGGGCATTGAATTGGAGATTTTAGAGTGACAGACTAAAATCCTCAATTTGGTCCTATCGTTTGGGTGTTGAAGTGTAGATGTTAACCCTCAGGCGAGGGGAACGTGGGAGCTCCGAAGTGAGAGTCGGTATCCTCCCAGCCTAGCCGCAAATTCAGTAACCATGCGTAGGATTAGTCAATGTTATTTTTGCCTGACCCAAAGGGTAAAGAATAGGTATGCTCGTATTTGGCACAATATAATTTAAACCGATTCAATTTATCCATTCACTTAAATTTCTTGACAAGGAGAAGGATGCTTTCTTATATATTGAACTTTACATTAGAAACTTTATTAGTAGGATTAGTTGATTGAAAGTTTAGTAAAATTACATTTTTATTTTAATTGCCTATTAGTGACAAATATGCAATTTGAACTATGTTGTTGTGATTAAGTATTGATTTTCTAAATCTTAAGTTCATAGCCTCTAATATTACTCCCTGTGGGATCGATATCCAGAACTCCATTAGAGCTCTGTATTACTTGAGCGATACGTATACTTGTGTTGATAAGTGTGACTTTGTAATTATTGAATATTTTATACACATCTTTGTCAAATCTATAATTGTTGTCAAGTTATTGGCGCCGTTGCTGGGGATTTAAATCTTCTAGCAACAGTATCAAATTCTTGTATTTTTTAGCATATATAAAGTCACTCTCAAATATCTCCTGAGGATCAAGAGAAAATAATTTTTACCAGTTCTTATGATACTTTTGCCTTTAGAAGAATGCCCTTTTGTTTAGGTAATGCCCCTGCTTCATTTCAAAGATGTATGATGGCAATTTTTTGTGTTTTAATTAAAAAAGGGATCGAAGTATTTATGGATGCTTTTTCAGTATTTAGAACTTCATTTGACTCATGTTTAGAATATTTATCTAAAGTTCTTAAGCGCTGTAAAGAAATAAATTTAGTCCTTAATTAGGAAAAATGCAAATATATGGTAGCAGGAGGAATTGTATTAGGTCATTAAATATTAGAAAATGGTATGGAAGTAGAGCATGCTAAAATTCAAGTGATCGCTAATTTTCCTTATCCAACAAATATAAGAGAAATTAGGAGTTTTTTAGGACATGTTGAATTCTACAGACGATATATTAAAGACTTTTAAAAGATTGTTAAGTCTTTATGCCATTTACTAGAGAAAGATGCAATTTTCAATTTTGATAAGGAATGCCTAAAAGCTTTTAATTTATTAAAAGAAAAATTAACCACTGCACCAATTATAGTTTCATCAAATTGTGAAAAACTTTTTGATTTGATGTGTGATGCTAGTGATTATGTTATAGGTGCTATTTTAAGACAAAGATATGATAAAATGTTCAAAATAATTTACTATGCTATTGAAACTCTTAATGAAACTCAAGTCAATTATACAATAACTGAAAAAGAGTTATTAGCAATAGTATATGTTTTTGATAAATTTAGATCATATTTAATTGGAACTCATTGTGTAGTGCATACAATAAGTACTTAATGAAAAAGAAGGATGTTAAACCTAGACTTATAAGATGAATTCTTTTTTCGCAAGAATTTGATTTTGAAGTAGTAGATCAAAAGGGACTGAAAATCAAATTGCTGATCATTTGTTCAGACTTGAGTTAGAAAAGCCACTCTGTTTTGAAAAAGAAATTAATGAACATTCTCCATATGAAAAATTGTTCACTGTTAATGAGTGTTGTGTTCCGTGGTGTCGACATTGTGAACTTTATTGTTAGCGATATTATACCCTATGGAATGACATACCAATAAAAGAGGAAATTTATTTCTGAAGCTAAGACTTATTTTTGAGATGGCCCATTTTTATATAAACAAGGAAATGATCTAATTATTCGAAGAAGTGTACCATTAGAAGAAACTTATGAAATTATCCAAAAATATCATAATTCTGAATTTGGGAGACATTTTGGTGTTGATAAAATAACATACAAAATTTTACAATCTGGATTTTATTGGCCTATAATTTTTTGAGATATCAATGCTTATATCAAAACTTGTGATAGATGTCAACGAGTAGGCAATATTTCTAGAAGAAATGAGATGCCCCTCAATTATATGCTAGAAGTTGAAATATTTGATGTTTGGGTATTAGATTTAATGGGATCATTTATACCATCTTTTAGAAATTTATATATTCTGTTAGTAGTGGACTATGTATCCAAATGGATAGAAGCTGTTGCTTTACCTCGAAGTGATGCTCAAAGTGTTGCAAAAATTTTGAAAACAAACATATTTTGTATATTTGGGATGCCGAGAGTTATCATTACTGATGAGGGAAGTCGTTTCAAAAATTCCTTAATGGAGAAGTTATTAAGGAAATATCATATAAATCATAGGAGTGTTACTGCTTATCATCCTCAGACAAGTGGTTTGACTGAATTATCTAATCGGGAAATTAAGAGAATTATGGAAAATTTTTTGAATCCAACAAACAAGGATTGGTCAGTCAAACTTGACTATGCTTTGTGGGCTTATAAGACTGCATACAAAACTTCTATAGGAATTTCTCCATATAAGCTACTATTTGGGAAAGCTTTTCACTTACCAGTTGAACTTGAGCATAAAACATATCAGGTGATTAAAGAGTTTAATTATAATTTGAAAGATGCTGGTGAGAAAATGTTATTGTAATTAAATGAGCTTGAAGAGATAAGAAATGAATCATATGAGAGTGTCAAGATCTATAAAGAAAAGATGAAGAAGTGGCATGATCAAATGATTCTTACTAAAAATTTTCAGCTAGGGCAACAAGTTTTGCTATATAATGCAAAGTTAAGATTATTTCCAGGCAAACTTAAGTCCAGGTGGATGGGTCCATTTGTTGTGATAAAAGTTTATCCTTATGGAGATGTGGATATTAAAGATCCTAAGTCTGAAAAATATTTAAAGTTGATGGACATAGACTGAAACCTTATTTTATAGGGTATTGGCATACACTTAATTATGGAATGATGTTGGGTCAACCAGAATAAGCACTGGTCACGTCGGGCTGACGATGTAAAACCAAGCGCTTTGTGGGAGGCAACTCATAGTTATCAGTGTGTTTTTATTTTGATTGTTGTTTTGTGTGTGATTAAAAAAATTGGGGTAGTATTTTTGAAACTATTATGTGTTAGTAAAGATTTTAATACTTTATTAAGTGACCAAAACATGTTAGAATAAGAATTTGGATGTTAAGTTGACTAGTGCAAAAATGTGCAATGACGCTTAAACGCCAGATTCGGCGCTTAAACTCGGCAGTTTAACACATGTGCAAAATTAATATTCTAGAAGGTTTAATGGTTAATTAGTTTTTAAAA
>NEWO01002093.1:21667-42017 GCA_003013225.1 Phalaenopsis aphrodite
ATATTGAATATCAAATTAAAAACTTTATTAGTATAATTAGTTATTTAAGAGCTATTAAAATTACATATTTATTTCAATTGTCTATTAGTGATAGATAAACAATTTGAATTATATTATTGTGATTAAGTATTGATTTTCTAAAATCTTAGTTCGTAGCTTCTAATATTACTCCCTGTGGGATCGATATCTAGGACTCCATTAGAGTCATATATTACTTGAGCGATACGTATACTTGCGTTGATAAATGTGACTTTATCATTTATTGAATATTATATATATATACATCTTTATCGAATCTATAACCGTTGTCAAGTTTTTGGTGTCGTTGCCGGAGAATTAAATCTTCTAGCAACAGTATTAAATGCTTGTATTTTTAAGCATATATAAAGTTGCTGTTAGGTAGCTACCCTTTCGTTCAATCACCTCATTTTTTTGGGGCGTGTCTATAGAAGGGCACTTCTATTTTCTTTTTTTCATTGGAAATGTAAGGAGAGAGAATGTTTAAAAATTACTTTGGTATTATTGGATCCTATTTATTAATTTTGACATTAATTGATATTTAATCATCTTGAAAAAAATTGGATAGATGGTACATTCGTTACTTTTAACCTTTAGTGGAAGATTTTTGTCACATTTGTGTAATCATTGATAAATGATGCAATTCATATGCTCTAGATATCTTAGTTGTAGAGGTTGGTCCCAAGATTTTATTATGAATGAAAGGAAGAAATTTGGGCTCTTGTGTTATTCATTGGAAAATTTAATATGCTTTTGTTTTGCGAACTTGCAAAGATCATAATGAAATTCTTCAATATTAAATAACTTTTGAATAATAAAAGAAACATACCTTTGAGAATAACAATAGAAGGATGGCCAAGACATAAGCCTTAAAATAATATCATTTCTTTATTGGATTTGAAGGTCTCAGAAAGAAAGGATAATACATTAAGCAGTGTGGAGCTTCCTTGATCATTAGATTTCTCAAGATGACATGATATATTAGTTTTTTTTAGCAAGCTCAATCATCCTTCTTGTGCCCTATCATTAAACTGCATAGTGTGATGGATAAATACAATATCGCATTTTCAATAGATAGTTAATTATTGAATTAATAACAAATTAATGAATAATTTAGGGATGTGAAGGATATTTTGAAGTATTAGAAATTTGTTTATAAGAATGCTCCTTTTTTGTCAGCAACAATCATCAATGATCCATTGGCAATAATTATTTTCTCGCCATTCAAACAAATGAGTATACGACATAAATTTGTTTGAAAGGTTGTTCACATGGTTTGTGTATCTTGAATCAATAATCCAAACATTGAAATTAGGCATCACATAGAATTTAAAAATTGAGAATGCGAGGGAAGAAGTATCTACAGTTGGAGTCTTTTTCTCAATTTTATACTTCTTTATGGAACTCAATGCATGATTGTCTTTATTTAATCTTTTATGTAATATTGTATTGTTTAGATTTTGCTTGATGGTTTGTCATGAAACTTACATTATTATTTTTAGTATGTTGAGTCTTTTTGTAATATATGTATCATAAAGAATTTCCATTGAACATCTTTGTTGGGTGTGGCTGCTTACGCTGATCATGAGAAGAGTGTTCTGAATTAGGGAGATATTGACAACTTTTATCTTCAAGACTGAACTTTTCGTTGGTTTTGGGCAATCATAATTCCTCTTCTCTTTTTTCTTGTTAGAATGATTTTGATGCTTCATTTTAGATTAGATATATCATCCTTTCTGAGAATTTATTTCCTTACAATATTAAACTCAATATTTAATTAAAAAATTATATCTTTTTTATCCAATCTTTTGATGAGGGCTATATTTTTGCTACATTGCTTGCGCTATAAATTTATTTTCATATGCTTGATTTATCATATCTTATATTTCCTTTACTGAAGAAGCGTGTTAAGTGATACTTATTTCTGGAACTATATTTTATAGACTCATGTTTATCTCAAGTATTGAATATGGGATCAACTAGCTGATGTTTGGGGTTAAAAAAAGGTCCAATTTGCCTCTTCTCTAAAAAATTGCGGACCAATTGTGACCAGTTAAGATAATTTTCATCAATTATACAACATGTTGAATGAGTCTTTGTACTTCTCCCTGTGAATTTGGGTTGTTAGTCTCAATTTCAAATGAATTCAAGACCATGAGAACGTGGTTATTATTTTGATCACTTGAAAGAAAAATTTAGGAGAAATTGATTGCAAAGAGAAAGAAAATTAGAAATAAGTCCACAGTGATGAAAGCTACAGATGAGAAAATCAGTTAGAAGAGATGAGAATTGCAACAATGAAAGCTTTTAAGTTTTAGGCAACACAGTGATGAAGGTTGCAAATTATGGAATTGCTAAGACAAATGCCTAAAGCTCTAATGTCATGATAAGACTGGAGATAATGTCTTCCATTCCGTCATTTGAGCTGAATTTATACAAGTTTAATGGACATTTGAGCTGAATTTATATATGTTTAATGGAACTTTTATAGGACATTTACAATAATTAGGAAATAAAAAATAAATATAGAGTAAACAACAATTAGGATTATTCATAGATTGGTGAGGTGGCAATAATAATCCAATGGATCTATGAGATGAAATGAACTAAGGAAGGTAGCAGATGGGATTGAGGTGGATATAAAAGTGGCTAAATTGATGGAATTTGGTTTTTTTCATTAATATAAGATATAACTTATTTTGAGAAGACTAATTATCTATAAAATCTATTTGGTTTTATCAACATTTCTTTTTGTCTCTATGAACACCCCAATCTCCTCAATGTGCATGGGGGCATTTGAAGAATAATTTTCACTGGAGATAGATTTCCTTTGTTGCAGCCAGTTTTTCATTGACGCTGTGTTAGGAGTTATTTAGATTGAGATTTGAAATTTCTTGTAGATGGAAGCCCCTATAATCAATTATCCTTTTTGTTAACAAAATATCACTGTTAATTAAAGAGTGGGGTTTTGTTTCATAATTGGGGGCTAACTTTTGGGTATATTGTGGCGTGACATTGTGGGTAATTTTTGTTTTCCCCGCATCGTGGTTTGCGGGATGTGTGGTGAGGGTTTGGACATGTGAGAAATTATGTTTGATATTGTTGGGATTGGAAGACATTTTTATAAACTGAGGTGTCGTTGTTAGGACTACAAGATTTGTAGTGTTGTGGTGTAAGTAGCAAGAGGAATAATAATGAGTTGATTGGAGCTGACTTAAGATATAACTATTATTTAACTAAGCAGAATCACTAAATCACAAATGAATGTTTTCTTAGAAAGAAAACTTTTGTTACAATAATTGTAACTTGTTTATGGGAGTGAAGCTGAGGACATAATCAAGGTTTTTAATTTTAAATCCACATATTAGGAGTGCAAAGAAAATAGTTTAATGAATAGATTGTGCAATTTGAAAGATGAAAAATTAATAATATTTCATGATACATCATGAAAGGAGGCTAATTGGAATCTAGTTGAGCCGAACTAGATTTGGGATAATATGGCTAGGTCCATTAAGTGGATCCTTGTAGAATTTTTATGAAATTCTAAAACTAAATCTTACACTAATAAGTAGACTTATGTTGGAGTGAGGAAGTACAAATGATTATTAGGAAAGAAAAGTGCTTTTAAAATATGACCAATACTGAAGCTTATAATGGTTATAAGTAAAGACACAACTTTTAGTGATTTATATAATTTGTTTTGGGCTTAGAAAGTGAAAATAGTGATATATTGAACAACAAAGGAACGTGATAAGATATATAAATATTTTGATCAAGTTAGATGTATTAAAAATCAATATAATGGGATATTATATCTATGATTTTGGTCAAATTTGAAAATGTTTAAGAAATACCGAATGAGAACTTTAAGGAAGATTTTATTTTGAAAGCTAATAGTGAAATGAAGTATTTTACATGTTGATTTAAAAAAATGAAGTGGAGTTAGCTTTTTTTAAAATGCATATTGTATATGCTTTAGGTTATTATGAGATGTTGAGATTTGGTAAATTCTGAGGACAGAATTTTGTCTCATTGACAAAATTTTCAATAGAATTTTGAAGATTAATAATATATCAAATATTTGAAAATGTAATAACTTTGGTATCAACATTTAAGGATAGAAGCAATATTCAAGATTTTATTAATGATGGCGAAGAATTACATCAATTTTGGAGATTCAGCTTGATTTCAGGTTAGGATTATTATTATCAAAGCAACTCGTGTTAAGGCAATTGATGGACATGTGCACGGGATAAAGAAATGATCTTCATATAACTTCTATTGAGCTTAAGAAGGCATGATCAAGCACCATGGGAATTAATTTTGTGTCTATTAAAATAAAAGAAAGCGCATCAAACATATGTTGATATTATTAAAAGTATTTATGGACTGTTGATTAGTATTTATTGTGATATAGTACCATAAGAATTAATTTGACGTACATTAAGATTAAAAAAGGTATGTTAAATATATGTTAATATTTGTAAAGATATGAATGATGGATCACTCACTAGAATTAATATTTTCCAGTTATTATGCATTTATATTAAAGATTAGCTTTCAGTCGTTTTTTTTTTTGGTATTGATTATGGTGATGCTTACAAAGGATATACCAGATGAGGTGCCTTGGTGTATATTATCTTTTGCAAACAATTTGATTTTAATTAGTGAGATAACCATTAAAATAAGTGAAAATTAGAACAATCGAGAAAATATTTTAAAAATAGAGATTTTAGAATTAGCATAGTGAAGAATGAGTAAATGATAGTAATTTTAATAAGTGTGATTTTATTGATTATTCTTTAATATTATTAGAAGATAATGAGATGCTTATGTATGATTGGTTTAACTATCTTGGATCAATTAAAAAAAAATAATGCATATTTAGCCAATGATATAATTTATAGAGTTAAGGTTACATGGTTAAAACTTAAAATGGAGTCCAACGTTTGAAGTTGTGTGATAACACATCATGGAGACTTAGAAAGTAAATTTGATGATATATGACTCCGGATGCTTAGTTGTAAATAAATCATTGGTTTCTTAATTTAGTGTGATAAAAATGAGAATATTAAGATCAATATATGACAAAATTATGAATGATTATATTAGAGAAATGATTGAAGTGGCTTTTCTTAAAGAAAAAGTGATTGAATATAGGCTTATGTTATTTGACTTGTGCATTGAAGAAAATGTGCTTGTTGTATAAGTAGATAAAATTAGCATTGGAGATTAAATAACATGGATAGAAGTTTAAAATGATATGCGAAGATCAAATTTAACATGCCCTACAATGCTCAAGAACAAATGAAAATAATATTCATGATTCCCACATTGAATAACAAATTAGTGGTTTAGTGTTGATGGGACACAGGGGTTTCTAATTTGGAGTTTATAGAACAAAAACAACGAAAGCTTCTTTAAAAAAGAGCAAAACGATAGTACAAGGAGAAAGATGATGCTTTATTGCATCCTCTCTTCTTACTTCTCTAAATCCACTCTCTAGAATAAAACTCTATTTTCTAGGCTTGAACTCTTTTATCCATTAGATTCCCCAATCCTTTTATGATTTCCTTTCATATAAATAGGGAATGTCCATTATGTTTGGAAAGCGGGAAAATATTAAGTACAAGATATGATGCAGACTATGATGATGTGTCTATCATAAATCTTGATTAAAAAAACTTTGGGTGACAAGGACTTCAATGTTGATTTTGCTGACTGTTGATTCCAGACAATACTTCACTTCCAAGCAACTTCCCAATTTATTTTTCTTAACGACTCCTAGCCTCAATCTAATTTTTTTCAACCAGTTTAACGTGGTTTTTTTGGTAACTTTGAAATATTCTTAGGACTCCCTTCTTAGCCTTTAATTTCTCATGGTTTGTACTCCACACACCTCGCCAAACCATTTTCTAATCATATGCTTATTTTTTAGAAGGTGATTCACTGCTATAAGATAGGGAACATGTATCCTCCTCCTCCCCTTTGGGCATGACCTTTTGCTTTGAAGGCCACTAGTTCTTTCCTGCTGATTTTGTGCAGCACTTTGGTGTTGCAGTTAATCATTATGGTTCTCATCATTAAAAGGTGGTCACTTTTCTTTGGGTCCTCTCGTCTTAATTGTAAGTAATCAAGAGAAGGTGGGCCCTTTTCTATCTCATCATTTTGCATTGAAAGTTTGAACGACTTTAGATTCTCATATTCACCACTTATTAGATCTCTATGTAGGCAAGAAGAGCCAATTGATACGACATTCCCATGTTTTTAGGACCTTGAATAATCAATATATCCTTGCTAATAAGGAGTAGTACAATATCTCATTCAAACTTCCTTCTTCACTTGGCATTGGTCATGCCGACACTTCTAGCATTTGTTGTGACTTGGCAAAACATCTCTACCTTAGTGCAATTGTTTAATTGCCTCTAGAAGTATTCAGCTCTTTCAATACCTTCATTTGGCTCTCAAGTTTGATTATTGATTTCGTTTAGAACCCCAGGTCAAACGAACTTGGGGTAGATATCCCAAACATTCCTTGTCTGGAGCTCAGCTTGTTGAACTGTATGTTTCCCTTTTGAATGCTAATTCAATACACAACAAACTTTCATCACAAATCTTTGAATTTCATGAATTGAATCTTCTTCGCATGCGCACAAAAATTTTGTTTACCACACTTTCATCCCATGCCTGACCATCAGTTTGTGAATTGAATGTTATGCTTATCTTGAGTAGTTTACGTCATAGCCTACAATAATTTCTGTGTTCCTAGGCAGTGAGAGTATTTATCCAAGATGCTGAGTTCAACATATTGAACTTCATCCAAACATTCTTGAAAAATAAACGTGTAACTTCTCTTGTTAGTACTATCATCTTTGATATCCTTTCTACAACAATAAAAACATAGTTATGACCATTTCAAGTTGTTGATAACCCTTTCAATAAGTCCCATGGTTTTGTGGCACAAACATAGCAGTGTACAATCCTTGCTACTTATTAGAGGCATTGGGTTGGAGTTGATTACAACAAGATGCTTGCTAGGCTAATACATATTTCTATTTTGGTTCTGGGCCATCTTCATTAGTTTGAAGTTTCCGAACGCCCTGGAAGTGTGCACTTCTAATATACACATCACTTGACAATAATTCATGTGGCATGGAGTTGTTCTCTTTGTATTGTTGTCCTATAATCTTATATCCTTCTCTTTGATGTCCTCCAGAACTTCTCGGAAGCCTTCATGAAGCTTGCACAAGTTATTGTATTCATTTCATGAAGGTTACAATCACATTATTGTTGACAAAATTCATGAAGGTTGTGAGAGCTTAACCACCATCTTATTATGCGTTCTTTTATCTTGGTTTATCAAGTTAAACTGATTTAAACATGCCATCCATGTCATGTCGTGCTTGTTTAAGCTTTAGTTGTGTCTAGAGGTATTGAAGTGGTTTTTGGTTTGTGTAAGGACATTTTCTTTATGGTGTATGTAAATTCGTCGATGCTTTACCACTTGGTGAAGCGAGAATAATTCTTTATAATGAATTAGGTAAATTTTACGAACATCGTGTAGCATTGATCTGTTCTATCATTAAAATCACCTCGAAAGCTTGTATTGAAGCATTTGTCTTGAGTTGAAATGATCTTTTTTGCAAGTTTAAATAGGCTAAGACAAGCATTTTGCTTCTTTTTGGAAGAGGAAATAAGTCATCACGCTTTCTCTTATAATAGATTTTTCAGGTTGTTTTCATCAGCGATTAATAGATTTTTCAGGTTGTTTTCATCACCGAATGCAAATTTTATATGAGTGTTGAGAAATTGTGACAAAATTTATGCTCTGACATGCTATAATGCTTCACTTGTCAGCCGCATATTGTGGTGGAAACCAATCCTTTATTGTCTTTACTTTTTAGGTTTGATCTTGATTTTCTTATCGAATCTGGTCTTTTTACTTAAGTTATATTTCTCATCTATGAGTGTGGTAGCTCCCTTTTAAGAAATCAGACACTTTTGAACGTCTAAAATGTTCTTGTAGTAAGGTTATACATGATGATATCGTCAAAGTACACAATAATGAACTCTTTAATGAATGGTCTTAAAATGTTTTTATGATACACATGAATATTTTAATGAATTGCATGGACCAAACAAGATCGCCATTCACTTGAGTAGCCTTTGCTTGCTTTGGTACATGGGGTTCCAACTATGTTCTTGTACTTAGGCTTTGTGCTGATTGGGTTTAAAGTTCAACTTTATGAAGGCTGAGGCGTGCTTTAGGCTATTCAAAAAGTCACTAGCATAGGAAGTGGGTGTTGATTCTTCTCTATTATTTCATTGAGTGCTTGATAATCAATGTAAATTTGCTAGTCATTTTATTTCTTCAGCATCATCATGATTAGTGATTCACATAGGTATGCTGCTTGATTTTATGAATCCTTCGTCTAGCAGTTCAACCACTTGGTTCTTTATTTGTTCCTTCTCCTACATTGAGTTTCTATATATCTTGACGTTAGATGGTTGAATTTAGGAGAATGTTAAGCTCGTGCATCATTATTCTTCATGAAGGTAACCCTCTTGGCTCTAAAAATACTTTTGGTAGTCATATACTAGTTATTGGAACCTTGACTCTCATTCCTCGAGTGCCAGGTCCAATACTTTTCCTTTTTTAACATTTGGTTTTTCTTGGATCATCTAAGTAAAATGCTTTAACATTCCGTTCAAGTTTTTCTTTTCGGATAAAATGCAAGTTGATATGTTTGCAGGTCGCTAGCATGTCAAGAAATTGATAACCCTTGCTATTATTGACGATGTACTTCACACTATCCTTGTAGAGATGGTATTGCTATGCTTGCCTATAGAAGATAGTATCTTGGTCTCATAGATGCGGGCTCTCAAAAATAATGTAAAATATTTTGACCAGAATCACATCAGCTCCTCGATATACTCCTGACTGATGGCGAAGTTAACACATCACTGTTGATTAAGATCATATGGAAACCTTTTTGAATCCATTCAAGTGGATAAGGATTTGAGTTTCCTTGAAATGTACTCTTTTGATGTTAGATTCTTCCGACTCCTTAAGTTGAAGATTGCATTGACTATTTCTTATTTCACCTGAATTCACAAGGTGACCAACTTTGCAAGTTCTTTAGGGTTAGATATCATTCTTGAGTCTTTGTATTTGGTAGTGCCATCTAGGAAATTCTAGTGTTCCGTTGATAGACTCCAACTATTGAACCTACTCCACAACACCAGCCACCTTCTTCCCCTTTACATTCTTTCTGAACTAATTTTGTAAGATTTATGGATAAAGTTTTTAGTGCTTTCCTAAATTTATTTCTAGAAGAGGTTGTGGAATTATCTATTTCAGAATCCTTTTAGTTTCAGTTTTTCTAGATTGCTTTCATTTCCCCTCTTTTGTGGTAGAATTCTTTTTCTCTCTTGATTTCCATAGCAAATCTAGTTGCTTTAGTAAGATCTTTGATGAAGAAGAGTAGTCCATTGGCGAGGCTTGATTGCAGCCTTCTTGTGTATCTTGTTAGACATCTTCTAACAACTCACAAAGATTTGTATCCTTTAACTCTATAATGAAGTCTTGCATGGCATGATATCATCATTTTCGTACTCTGTCACTCCATCTTTTTTTTAATATCACATAAAGTGGAATATTTGGCTAAGCAACTTCTTGAATTGCTTCTAAGAAATGTTTTGGTGCCCTTTTATCAGAGATAAACATTTCACTAATTAAGTGAGGGCATGCTTGTTAAGTTTTTGTCTAGAAACTGAAACCTTTTCTTGGGTGGTATATTGGTAGAGATTGAATTAGGTTGCAATTTGATCAACATATGCATCAATATTCTTTTCATCGATATAACCATCTAGGTAGAGATTGATTTTATCCTCTACCTAGAAACGTTAACTTCCATCTTTTGAGTCATCTATTTACTTATCAGCACTTCTAAAGGTTTTATTGTTTTTATGACATCTAGATATTCATTCGGGTGCCATAATCCCTATATTTTGGTTCGTAAGCCGCTATCTAGATTTGCTTGCTCAACCATTTTATAATCACAATCATCTTTTGTTGAAGCAGCGCAACTTAGACAAGATGCCAAAGTTTCCTTCTTGTGATGTTGATGTCTTAGCTACACTTGTATTCATAATTTCTCATTAAAGTTTTAAGGTCCAAGAAGGATTTTCCTATTTTCTTATTGCCACTTAATCATCATCTAATAGTGTTCTCTTCGAAACGAGCACATTGATAGCAAAGAACTCTATTCTTTAGTTATGTCAGGACACTTGATCCAACAATTTTTTTGTGTGGGCATCAATGAAACGAGGTTGCTAATTATGATTCTTATTTTTTAATGCAAGAAAATGAAAGTTTCGCTAAAAGAAAATGTTACAATACAAAATGTAGAGGATGATACTTCCTTCAATCCTCTCTCTAGCTCTCCAACTCCTTCAGTTTTTTGCTAGAACAATACTCTCCTCACTAGGTCTCTATACTCTCCAATCTCATTTGATCTCCCAAGCCTCTAACAACATTTCTTCATATGAACAAGAAATTTCAGTGACATTGGGAAAGATGGAAGACACTCATTACAAATGTAAAGCACCGACGAGGACACCAAATGGCTACAAGAAATTGTGATTACAACTTTATGAGGAGGTGTGCGGATTTTGGCACCAATTTTGTGCGTTGTTGATGTTAGGTTGATGACATTTTTGTTTAACAGTGCTCTTTGTTAAGCACAAAGTCACTTTGTTTTCAAGGGTTTTTCTGAGACATTTTTAAGTTCAACACTAATTCTTCTTTTTCTAGTGCCTTTTTTCAATGCCTATTCTTTCCGATGATAAATTTCTTTTTTGACAACATACTAGGCTAACATTTCTTTTGAGAACTTCTTAACTCTCTAAAAAAAATGTTCCTCAGTTCAAAGTCCTCTTTAATTTGTGCTCCATGCACTTTCTCAAGTTACTGATCTTGTGATCGTCTAATAGTTAGAATAAGACTAATTATGATGATTAAGTATAACGTATTAGCTCAATTTTTGGCTAAATAGCTTATACTTCAAATCTCCAACACCCACTTTAATTGTTGAAATTGAAACACAATTAAGAATTTTCTGTTAAGAATTTAATATGATCGAACTAATTTAAAAACCAAACTAGTTTGCTAACCTATCGCCACATATGTTGATCATTTTTACTTTATCTGCTTTATGCAAACCACTGACGCAAAACTAACAGGCATTTTACATGCTGCTTGTTGACCTCATTTTGAGGTCATTATTCTTTTCCTTAGGATTCTAGGATCTAGCTCTAGGGGGTTCCTATTGACTATCTTAGAAAACTAGTATTGTAATTCATTCTCTTAGAAATTCCAACCACTTCCTATTTCTCTTGTGATGTCTCACATTGATGATCTCAAAACCATCGTCGTGTGGTCGAGTGGTTAAGGACTATCATGTGGAGACTCAAGGAGAAGTTCCCAATAGGATCTCAAGCCCTAGAAAAACCTCTTCAAGACTTCATCATCACCCACACACAAAATGCACAAAATTCACTAAGTTGCACAAGATCAGACTAGAATTGAGCTTAAAGAATGGGTGAAAACGTGAATTTCGCCAGACAACCTCCGATGATGAAATGGGCTCCGCCAACGCGTTCGGTACATCAATTTTAGCTAGGAAAGACGCTCATATTTCCATAATTTCGCACACGAGAAAATTGCACGCAAATCGATAAATTCATCAAAACGACCTCCGACGACAAAACAGACTACGCCAACGCCTCCGAAACTTCAGAATTACCTAACAAGGACATACATTTTGTTATGTTGTCATGCACGAATAAAAATGTACAAATCAAATTCTTATTTTTGAAATATTAAATACTTTTATATTTATATTATTACTTATAATATTAATTTTAACCCTAAACTCTATTTACCCCATTCCCGCACACTTAACCCTTCGTTCGACCTATCCTGTGGCTCGATCGTCGCTCGGCTCGTCCCTATGTGCCCTAGATCCCGTGGCTCATCCACATGACAATCTTCCTTTCTCTCGACTCTTCTCCTTCCTCGCGTGGCCGCTCGATCGCTTAACTCTCCAATCGTGGGAACTCGGCTGGCCGACTCTTCTCCTTCTCGAGGCTTTACTTTCTCTCACTTTATGGTAACAATTCCTTCCCGTTGTTTGATTCAACCACTTTAGGGCTGGTAGGTGGTTGTTCCCCTCTCATCTCTGCCTATAAAGGGGCTTCTTAGGGTACTGTTTTGGGTTGTTGAAAATTTTTTGAGAGAAAGGAAGTCTGAGGTTTTCACTAGTTGTTGTTCGAGGCTTTTAGGAGAAGAGGCTCTGCCGAATTTCCTTCTCGGCTAGGTTCTTGTGTGCTGGGGTGTTCGTGGGTCGTTGCTTCCTCAAAGGTGTTGGGAGAAATTTCTACAGGAAGCATTTTTCTTAAATTTGTTCTAAAGTTTTGCTTTAAGTATGCATTAAGAGGTATTTCTCTTTTTCCCTCTAATCTGCATCATTCGAATTTGCACTTGAAAGTGTTTCTTTTCTCTTCTAAAGCATGCGAAAGTAAAGTTTAGGCCTGTTTTGAGATCTAAGCATGGATAGTTTCTAGAAACAGTAAAAAAAAGGAGTATAATATGGATACTTTCTCTCTTTTCTGCTCAAAATGCATGATAGATAGAATTCTGGAAAATTCGAGTTGTTGCCATGAGATGATAGTTGCTTATTTGGAATATATGCTAGAATTGTAATGCTGAAATTCTTTGTTGTTGTTACTTCTGTTCAAATATATGTTAGAATTCGTTTCGATGCTTTGGGATGTTGATTTTAGGGACCAACTTGTGTTTCTCTGTTTCCTGTTACCTATCCCTGTTCGAAGTATATGCTGGATGCAAATTTTGGGTTCTAAGGTTTTGTGGAACCTGATTCTTGGTGGCTCTATTTTCTCCCATTTGGTGGGCTAGAATTTAGCTTCTTTTGGATTAAATGTTAGCTGGAAATTCTGTCATGTTTTCCCCATATGGATGGGTTCAGTTTTGGCTCTTTTAGGTTGATTATAACTCAAAATGTTTCTCTGTTTTTCCCCATATGGATGGGTCGGTTTTGGCTTTTTTTATGTTGGATTATAGCTGAAAATGTTTCTATGTTTTCTCCATATGGATGGGTTCGGTTTTAGCTCTTTGGAGTTGGATCCTTGCTGGAAATATTTATATCTGTTTTAACCCATTTGTGGGGTTCAGTTTTAGCTCTTTGGAGATGGATTATTGTTGGAAGTTCTTCTCTTATTTTTCCCATATATTGGGTACGGTTTTAGTTACTTGTGGGCTGGATTTTGGCTGAAATTTTTGTACTATTTTTGCCCATTGGTGGGCTCAGTTTGGCCTGATGTTTTGGGGACCCGTTTTGCATGAGATTTGGTTTGGTATGCTCCCTTTGCTGAGCTCATTTTATTTGTCATTATTCTTTCTGTTGCCCCTATGTTGGGCTCGGTTTGCCCATGTGTCGGCCTCAGTTTGGCCCATGTGTTGGGCTCGGTTTGCCTCTGTGTTGGTTTTAGTTTTGGCTCTTTTGGGTTGAACTCATACTAGAAATGTTGATCTGTTTTTCCTATTTGGTGGGTGTAATTTTGGCTTAAACTGTATTATTTTCTTTAGCCTTTATATTGGGTTCAATTGGATTTGAGACAAGGAATTGGCTTGGCTCAAAAGCTTATCTGTTGGCTCTCTTTTACTGGGTTTAGTTGAACTGAAACTGTGTTTTATTCTTTTTTTCTTGTCCCACATTGTTGGGCTCGGGTGTGCTTGTTGTGGTTCCCTGTCTTGCCCTTCTTACTAGGCACACCCGGTTCCCTGTCTTGCCCTTCTTGCTGAGCTCGGGTGTGCATGTTGCGGTTCGCTGTCTTGCCCCTTTGTTGGGCTTGGTTTGGTTGGAAGTTTTTCATATGAAGTTCCTTCTGGGATTGTTATTGATAATCAAATTTGTCATCCCAAAATTTATGATTTTAATATCTAGTTCTATGTAGGAATGTTTGATATAAATGGATCAATTCACTATCATGTCTTCTTCAATAAAATGGCTTCAATCTAGATAGTTTATGAGAGTTTGTCCATTCACTTTCTTATGTATATCAAAGGGGCATAATAACAATGCTGTGGTGGTTTCCCTTGTTACCCTTACCTGAGAGTATTAACATGGTTCTCTTTTATTTTGTTTGGTTGTTCCCTGCTTCCCCCTTTGCTGAGAAGCTAGTTTAGTGATTTTGGTCTGCTGCCTTTACTTGTGAGCATCCTAGCCGGTTTTCTTTTGTTCTGTTTGGCCGTTCTCAGCTACCCCTGACCATGAGCTTGTTTTGGGGCTGGGCTGCTCTCTTTGTGGTTCCTGGCCGTGAGCTTGTTTTGGGGGTAGGCTGTTCTCTTTTTTGTCCCTACCCGTGAGATTATTTTGGGACTTGGTCGTCCCTCTTGGTTGTCCCTCTTTGTTGCCTCTGGCCTTGAGCACTTATTTGCTTTTATCTGGATAATTTCATGCTTATATGATTTGGAAAGCTTTTGGTTGGAGTTGTAATTGGATGGCTTTAGTGTCTACAAGATTTTAGGAATTCCGAAAGTTGTCGTTAGTGGATCTGCTTGATTTGTGAAATTTGAAGGTCTCTACAGCTTTATGTTGGAAAACATAAAATGATATAAATCGGATTCATAAAGAATTTAAAAGAAAACTTGTCAAATTGTCATTCATAGAGGAGTTTTGGAAATTTGACATTAAAACTTGGATTATATAAATGTCACACTTGGGTTCAGGCTTGGGTGTGTGAGTACATATAGGTGGTGGAGCCGTGTGTACAATTGTCACATTAGTTTTGGGCCCGTTCCAACCTATTTGAAACAAGATTTGGAAAGGATACCCTTTTTGGGTTGATTTATTTATAAAATTTGAGAAAATGATATCTTTCTTAGATTGATTCAAGGATCTTGGGCCCTCATTTTCAGGTCTTTTTGTCACAACCCTTCATTCTCTCGATCTTTTGGGTGAATCAGTTCCTCCTCTCTCATCCTCATTTTTATTCTTTTTTTCTTGCTTCTTTGTTCGGTTTTTGGTACTTATGTCTGACACATAAGTGCCCATATATAGTCTTTTGCTATATATGAAACCATCAAGCAAGGTCGCAAGTAGGTCGGTTTTGTTTTGGGGCTTAGGGCGATGATGACAAAAACACGTCAGTGGTAAAGTGGAATGATATTCCGTCCTACGATATCAAGACTCAATCCTGGGACCTGATGAACTGTTGGATGATAGTATCATTCACCGACACAAGACTAGCGAATGATTCGTACCTTCTTAGGTTGTTGGCGATCCTACGCCCGACGACGTGATCGACTCGTGGACAAATATACTTTTCAAAACTGATAAGAACATATATGATAAGAACAAATACAATATTTATAAAAATATTTTCACTACAAAATTGATACAACTTTCATTTTGTATGCCTGAAATTCATGTGCATGCTAAAATATAAATTTTAAATGTGTTACAACTTGGTTGTCCACTTGTTGATTACCGATGCTGGGCTAAGGAGTACATTACTAAGTTATGTTTAGTAGAACACTCTTCTAGTTAAGTGACGGGCTCTATACATTCGGGTGATCGATACTAGCCTTCGACGTCGCTCGAGTACAAATATATTATATTTGAGCCTAGCCCCGACCCGAGTGCTTGCGATCCCCCTTTTCAGATTTTTCGTATGTTTTATTGGAATTTTTGAGTAAGGCTCTCGTGATCATTTTTTTCGGGATCTTCCCGGAATTTTGATAATTTCTTGGAATTGTCATTTGTCGATTTACCCAAGTTTTTCGTCGAGAGTCATTTGTCGATTTTTACCGAGTTTTCCGTCGTGGTTATTTGTCGATTTTCTCGAGTTTTTCCAGGCAATGTTTCTTTTGTTTATACAGTGCATACTAGTTCGCTTAAAGGAGCAACAGAGTTCCCAGATATACAGATTTGATTTACATTACAGCATTTTACTTCACAACATACTATACTGTTCTTTCTCTTCTATGCCGCACATTCAACTGTACTTTTTTTTTATATACTACATGTTTTATTGTTCTATTACACACTATATCTTAGTGTAGGAAAGACTCAACAATTAATATCAAACCCGGAGGTGCTACGACGGGGAGCTCGGAGCGAACACCGTGGACAGCACGACGAAGACACACAGAAGAACAACTTCGAGATGGATCTGCAACACCAAAACAAATTTACATCACTAATCACTTTCCTTAGTTTAAATAATAACCCATAGGATTTCGAGGTGGTTTGTCTAGTGCAGCGTAAACCCTCGCATATCACCTTTAGGCTTTTGCACAACCATGTTGTGCAATTATAAATCCTAACACTTTAGGATTCCGATGTTACTGTGTTGTATGATGCAAATCATCCTATCTTTTTAGGTCATTTGTACGATCAGATATCGTGCGAATGTAAGTCTTAAATTCTAAAATAAATTGCAGGATTAAACATTGAATAACATCTTTTCAAAGATATAAAGCCAAACAATAAAATAATTGGGAAGTCACTGGGGTTCTCCCTAGATCTGTGATATCCCATACTCTTCATTCATTTGGATTCCTTAAAATAACTGTTCATGTTTGAGTCACTCCCATTTGATTTTCCCGTGTCCAATCTTGGAAACCTAAACTTTGAAATTTGAAAGATAAAACCACTAATCTTAATCGAAAGTCTTCTTAAGTGACCCCAGTCATTTAAGATGTAATTAACTATAGAGTTTTGTCTCTATTGGGGACTTGAAACTCAGGTAAAATAAACTCCTATCGAATCCTTATATTAGGTACGAGAACTTGTTGGCCTCATATAAAAATATTTCGTAGACCAAACGGATGTCACAAATTCTTTAGTTTAGGTGATTGAGTCTACTACAAGTGATATGTTTATTCTTCGGGATAAGAGTATTACTTGTGGTATCGTACTTAATCATCCAAACTATCCAAAATATGAGACTCGTTTGGTCTCATCTATTTTTAAAATTAAAATGTTACTTTCAAAAATCATATTTATATTAAAATTATTTTCATATTTACAAAAATCATCCATTTTCATATTTTTCAAAATAAAAAATAACGGCCGACACTACTATGCGACACAAGGCACCAAAATTTTGCAGGTTGGCTCAGTTCCTCATAATTATTTTATTCATTACTAAATCAACCTATGTTACATGTACTGATATATTAATATTTATTTAGCATTGGAAAAAAATTTTGAGAGGTAGAAAAAGTTTGTTATTGAAATAAATGACATTCAGCTTGAGCAGTTTTTTGAATACTCCCCATCAGCAAAAAGATATTTTTAATAGCTATTTTATTGGATTCAAATATACAATGATATCCATGCTCTTTTAAATACATGCAAAATTTTTGCATTCATTTAAATGATATAGGATGAGAGCAGAATTATCCATTTTGTATTCATTGAATACTTACACGATGTAAAATCCAACAAATTCGTTTTCATAACTTGATGAGGGTGCATATCGAAGTCCATACTAAAACTCATAAACATGAAGTTAATAGGATGAGTAAGCCAACATTCTTAGAACTCAATAGAAGAAATGTTGGGATGATTAAGACCAAGCAATTAAATCCAAATTCCTCCTCAAATGCTTTAAAGGATGTTACAATGGGAACAAATGGTGAAATATCAAATGACTAATTATATTAGTAGGAACTTTTAAAGTACATAATATATAATTTCAACACATCAAATACTTTGTATGGTGAGAAGCGAAATGCACATATTGGAATTTTTTTAATACAAGAACTATTTTATAGCGTAGGGAATTCTGGACCTTATTGCATGTGGAAAATTAGTGATGCGCTCTTTATTAATTAGAACATTTGGTCAAATTTGACCAGAAATAGGCCCAAACAAATCCTAAGGCAATATAGAAATAGCTAGAAAATAGACGAGAAAATTTCCAAGATGCTTCTAATAGCAGATGAATGAGATCAAAACGATTTTGACTTCGGTGTTGTATGATAAATAATTGATCAAGTCAACTTTGAACAGAAATAACCCAGATGCCAAAATGCATTGAAATTCACACTAGAAGCATGAACACTAATATTGATTTCACATAATATTCAGAAGTAAATTCAAAATAATTAAATTGATTGCCTCGATGCATGGTCGCTTAACTAAAAGAAGAAAATGTCTGAATACTGCCTTTCTTGTGCTTTCTGTGACTTTATTTTGAGCTTCACATCAATTTATGTGTTGTTTGCGTGTGCTAGTATTATTTTCATGCAACGAAGCAAAAGCACATCATCGGTTAGCTGCAACAAATAGTGGATATAACTGTGCTTGGATCACGATCGGTTAGCGCATTATAATTTTTGAGCATTCACACACATATGATCGAATTTCTATGTATTTACATATCTAACACCTAAATTCTACTTTTTATATTTACTCCACCCAACTCTTTCATATGACAAAAAATATCACTATTTAACTTTTAAAAAGTGAAATACACTTGTTCATGCATAGGTAAGTGTTGAGAAAATTATGGCGAAGAAAAATAGTAATCGACACAAATCCAGAAGAACACAAAGATTTAACGAGGTTCGACAAAGATGCCTACGTCCTCGGGAGCTGAGCGGCGAGTTCCTTTCAATATTCAGAAAAGAGGTTTACAGAAATTAGGGATGCCTCCTGGGGTTACTGACAGACCTATTTATAACCCCAAGAGTAAATCCTATGCACAATATGAATTACAACATTACCCCTGTACCAAACCGCGGGACTTTGCTTCCGCACCCCAACCCACGTAACTTTCCAATTTGGACAGATTCTTCCGCTCCGCTTCGCTTCGATTCAGCGTCTGTCCCGATATGGTATATGAGTCATACCATAACAAATCTCCACCTTGGCGAATATCCAGCCTCTTAGGAGAAAAATACCTGGGAGTTATATCTGCACCACTGTGGGTTGGGCCACCATGCTTCTCTAGCAACTGCAAACATTCAACAAGTCCAAGCAATGCAAGAACTTGTTGATAGTAACTAGCTTGGTCAACATATCAGCTGCATTTTCATCAGTATGAACCTTATGCAACAGTATCTTCCCAGAAGCAATCAACTCTCTAATCTTGTGATACCTGACATCAATGTGCTTGATTCTCGCGTGGTACACCTAGTTCTTAGCCAGATAAATAGCACTCTGACTGTCACAATGCAACTGAACTCCACCTTGCTCAATGCCCAGTTCCTTTACTAGCCCAACAAGCCATAAGACTTCTTTAGCAGCTTCAGCTACTGCCATGTACTCAGCTTCAGTTGTAGATAATGTCACAATAGACTGAATTGTTGATTTCCAACATATAGGTCCTCCACCAAGAGTAAACACATACCCAGTTGTAGACCTTCTGCCATCCAAATCACCTGCGTAGTCGGAATCAACGTACCCCACAACTGAAGGATCGTTCTTCTGACTGCCAAAAATAATTCAATGTCCTGCAGTACCCTTCAGATACCTGAAAATCCACTTGACTGCTTCCCAATGTCGCCTTCCAGGTTTAGCCATGTATTTGCAGACTTGACTAACAGCATGAGTCAAATCAGAACGAGTACATACCATAGCATACATCAAGCAGCCAACAACACTGGCATAAGGAACCTTAGCCATGTTTTCCATTTCTGTATCAGTCTTAGGACACTGTTCTGAAGAAAGCTTAAAATGATTTGCCAAAGGAGTGCTCACAGGCTTTGTATTGCTCATCTCAAACCTTTTCAACACTTTATCAACATAGCCTCGTTGAGATAAACATAATCGTCTTGAGCCTCTGTCTCGATGAATCTCCATTCCAAGAATATTCTTCGTATGTCCCAAGTCTTTCATGTCAAATTCCTGGCTCAATAAAGCTTTCAAACCATGAACATCATTCATATTCTTTGCAGCAATCAGTATATTATCAACATACAGTAACAGAAAAATAATAGAACCATCATCAAGGCTTTTCACATAACACAACAATCATACTCACATCGCTTGTAGCCAATCTGTATCATGTCTTGGAGACTATTTCAACCCATACATCGATTTCTTTAACCTGCAAACCAGATGCTCCTGTCCAGGTTGAGTGAACCCTTCTGGTTGCTCCATGTAAATCTGCTCCTCCAAATCACCATGCAAGAAAGCAGTTTTAACATTCATCTGCTCCAAATGCAAATCCCAAATAGCTACTAATGCAAGCACTGCCCTGATTGAAGTATGTCTGACCACAGGAGAAAAGATTT